>PVIH01017509.1:0-41594 GCA_004025045.1 Sigmodon hispidus
CAAAGTGGCTGAACAAGCTTACACTCCCACCAACAATGGAGGAGTGTTCCCCTTGCTCTGCATCCTCTCCAACATAGGCTGTCATCTGTGCCTTTTATCTTAGTCAATCTAACAGGTGTTAGGTGGTATCTCAAAGTTGTTTTGATTTGCATTTCTCTGATGGCTAAAGATGAAGAGCACTTTTTCAGGTGCCTTTCAGCCATTCATAGTTCCTCTGCTGAGAATTCCCTTTTTTAGATCTGTACCCGATTTTTTGATAGGGTTATTCAAGGTTTTGGGCTCTAGATTCTTGAGCTCTTTATATATCTTAGAGATCAGTCCTCTATCACTTGTAGTGTTGGTGAAAATATTTTCCCATTCTGTAGGCTGGCGTTTTGTCCTATTGACAGTATCCTTAGCTTTGCAGAAGTTTCCTAGCTTCAGGAGATCCCACTTGTTGATTGTTGGTCTTAGTGTCTGTGCCCCTGGTGTTATATTTAGGAAGTGGTCGCCTGTGCCAATTTGTAGAAGTGTATTTCCCACTTTCTTTTCTATCAAGTTCAAAGTGGCTGGGTTTAAGTTGAGGTCTTTGATCCACTTGGATTTGAATTTTGTGCAGGGTGACAGGCTCGGATCTATTTGCATTTTTCTGCACACTTCCATTCAGCTATGCCAACACCATTTGTTAAATATACTATCTTTTTTCCATTGAATGTTTTGGGCCTCTTTGTCAAAGATCAGGTATTCATAGGTTTTTGGGTTAATGCCTGGATCCTCAATTCTATTCCATTGGTCCACAAGTCTGTTTTTATGCCAGTACCAGGCTGTTTTTATTACTGTAGCTCTATAGTATAGCTTGAAGTCAGGGATGGTGATACCTCCAGAGGTTCTTTTGTTGAGTAAAATTGTTTTGGCAGTCCTGGCTTTCCTGTTATTCCAAATGAAAATGAGTATTGAACAACTTGAAAGAAAGAACTTTCAAGATCCAAAAAATATTGTGTTGGGATTTTGATGGGCAGTGCATTGAATCTGTAGATTGCCTTTGGTAGAATTGCCATTTTTACTATGTTGATCCTACCAATCCAGGAGCATGGGAGAGCTTTCCATTTTCTGATATCCTCTTCAATTTCTTTCTTCAGTGATTTAAAATTTTTGTCAAATAGGTCTGTTACTTCTTTGGTTATAGTTACTCCAAGGTATTTAATACTATTTGCAGCTATTATGAAGGGTAATGTTTCCCTTATTTCTTTTTCAGCTCTTTTATCTTTAGTGTATAGAAGGGCTAGTGATTTCTTTGGGTTAATCTTGTATCCTGCTACATTGCTGAAGGTGTTTATTGGCTGTAGCAGTTCCTTGGAAGCATTTTGTGGGTCACTATTGCGGTACTAACTCACCAAGAAATATATGTTAACTAAGGATTTTTATTTAAAAGGTACATACATAACAAGGATTGTTCCAGGGGAGAAGGAGAAAAAGTAGGAGAAGGACAGAGAAGCGGAGAGCAGGACCTTGGAGAGCACCAATGATCTGCACCACAGCAAACAGGAGAAGTCCCAACCATGGAGAACAGGAGCAATCCTAACCATGCACAGCAGGAGCGATCCATGGAACCACCTGCCCAGCAGAGCAAGATCAGTCCCAGTCGGCCAGTCCTTCCTTCCACGTCACTCGTCCAGGGATGCTATGCTTCTGACTTCCAGCGCAGTGCTCCTTCGTCATTTCCTCCCCGACTCCGCCCAGCTCAGCACTCCAGCAAGGCTTTTTTGCATAGTTTCAGATTTCCTGCTACAGGTCACTTATGTATACAATCATATCATCTGCAAATAGAGATAGCTTCACTTCTTCTTTTCCATTTGTACCCCCTTAATTTCTTTTCATTCCCTTATTGCTTTAGATAAAACTTCGAGAACTATATTGAATAGATAAGGAGAGAGAGGACATCCTTGTCTAGTTCCTGACTTTACTGGGATTGCTTTGAGTTTTTCTCCATTAAGTTTGATACTGGCTGTTAGCTACTTGTAAATCACCTTTATTATATTTAGGTATTCTCCCTGTATTCCTGATCTCTCCAGGGCTTTAACCATAAAGGAGTGTTGGATTTTGTCAAAGGCTTTTTCCACATGTAAGGATATGATCCTGTGGTTTTGTTCCTTTAGTTTGTTTATATGATTGATAACATTTACAGTTTTTTGTATGTTAAACCAGCCCTGCATTTCTGGGATGAATCCTACTTGGTCATGGTGGATGATATCTTTTATACATTATTGTATATGGTTTTGCCAAAATTTTGTTGAGAATTTTCGCATCAATATTCATGAGGAAAACTGGTCTGTAATTCTCCTTCTTTGTTGTGTCTTTGAGTGGCTTGGATATTAGGGTGATTGTGGCATCATAAAAGGAATTTGACAATATTCGTTCAGTTTCTACTGTGTGAAAGAGTTTGAGGAGTAACGGTAGTAATTCTTCTTTGAATGTCTGGTAGAATTCAGAACTGAAACCATCTGGACCAGGGCTTTTATTTTTGGGGAGGGTTTTAATGACAGCTTCAATTTCCTTAAGGGTTATAGGCCTGTTTAGGTAATTAATCTGATCTTCATTTAATTTTGGTAGGTGGTACCTGTCCAGAAAGCTGTCCATTTCTTCTAGGTTTTCCATTTTTGTGGAATACAGATTTTCAAAATATAATCTGATAATTCTCTGTATTTCCTGGGAGTCTCTTGTTATGTCCCCCTTTTCATTTCTGATTTTGTTGATTTGACCACTCTCTGTTTTTTGATTAGTTTGGCTAAGGGTTTATCTATCTTGTTAACTTTCTCCAAGAACCAACTCTTAGATTCATTGATTCTTTGTATTGTTCTTTTTGTTTCAATTGTATTGATTTCAGCTCTAAGTTTGATTATTTCCTGCCATGTACTCCTTCTAGGTGAGTTCACTTCTGATTGTTTAAGGCTTTCAGCTGCGCTGTTAGGTCTCTAGTGTGGGATTTCTCAAGGTTTTTCATATAGGCATCTAGCACTATGAATTTTCCTCTTAAGACTGCTTTCATTGTGTCCCACAAGTTTGGATACGTTGAAGATTCATTTTCATTGAATTCTAGGAAGACTTTGATTTCTTTCTTAATTTCTTCCTTGACCCAGAGATGGTTCAGCTGATTGATGTTTAGTTTCCATGAGTTGGTAGGCTTTCTTTGGGTTTTGATGTTGTTGAACTCTAACTTTAGGCCCTGGTGGTCCGATATGTTACAAGGGATTATTTCCAATTTTTTGTATCTGTTGATATTTGCTTTATGACCAATTATGTGGTCAATTTTGGAGAAAGTTCCATGAGGAGCTGAGAAATATGTATATTCCTTTGCCTTTGGGTGGAAGCTTCTGTAGATATCTATTAAATCCATTTGCATCATAACCTCTTTTAGACTCATTTCTCTGTTGAGTCTCTGTCTTGTCTGGTTGATCTATCCAGGGTTGAAAGTGGGTTATTGAAGTCTCCCACTATTAGGGTGTAAGAATTGATGTGGGATTTGAGTTTTAGCAGTGTTTCTTTTACATAAGTAAGTGCCCTTATATTAGGGGCATAAATATTCAATATTGAAATCTCCTCTTGACCACTTTTTTCTGTGATGAATAAGTAGTGACAATCTTGGTCCCTTTTAATTGCTTTTAGCTTAAAGTCTACTTTGTTAGATATTAGGATTGCAGCCCCTGCTTGTTTCTTAGGACCATTTGAATGGAAAATCTTTTCCCAATCCTTTATTCTAAGCCTGTGTCTGTCTTTGCAGTTGAGGTATGTTTCTTGTAGGCAACAGACGGATGGCTTCTGCTGTTGTATCCATCTTGTTAGTGTGTGACGTTTTATAGGAGAGTTGAGACCATTGATATTAAGGGAAATTAGTGACCATTGATTCATTTTTCCTGCCACTTTTGGTGGCAACTTGTTTGTATTTCCTTTCTCTAGAGTATTCTTCTGTGGACTTATTGATTGTTTGTGAATTCATGGGTTTATCTGGGGTCCATAGGCTGGAGTTTTCCCTCTAATACTCTCTGTAGTGCTGGATTGGTAGATAGATATTCTTTCAGTCTGACATTGTCCTGAAATACCTTGTTTACTCCATCTATGGTGATTGATAATTTTGTAGGGTATAGTATTCTATTTCTATTTTGGCATCCATGCTGTTTTAGCGTCTGTATAACTTCTGACCAAGCCCTTCTAGCTTTCATCGTTTCCATTGAATAGTCGGGCGTTATTCTGATGGGTCTGCCTTTATATGTGAGTTGGCCCTTTTCTTTTGCAGCTCTTAAAATTTTTTCTTTGTTCTGCATATTTTGTGGCTTGATTATAATGTGGCGCACTGACTTTTTTGGGTGTCATATCTATTTGGTGTTCTGTAAGCTTCTTGTATCTTTATAGGCATTTCCTTTTTCAGGTTAGGGAAGTTTTCTTCTATGATTTTATTGAAAATATTATGTGTTCCTTTGAACTGGTATTCTTCTCCTTCTTCTATTCTTATTATTCTCAAATTAGGTCTTTTCATGGTGTCCCAGATTTCCTGAACATTTTGAGTTATGGCTTTTTTAGTTTTACTATTTTCTTTGACTGATATATCTATTTGAGCTACTGAGTCTTCCACTTTAGAGATTCTATCTTCCATCTCTTGAACTCTGTTTGTTATGCTTGTATCTGTGGTTCCAGCTTTTTTCTTCAGATTTTCTATTTCCCCCTTTGCCTCATTTTGTGCCTTTTTTATTGCTTCCATTTCAGCTTTTATTTCCTGGCATGTTTCTTTCATAGATTTGTTCATCTCTTCCAATTTTTTGTTTGTATTTTCTTCTATTTCTTTAAGGCTATTTTTCATATCTTCTTTGAGAGCTTCGATGATCATCAAAAAGGAATTTTTGGTGTTGCTTCCTTTTGTTTCCTCTTCATTGCTCAGTTCAGGTCTTGTATTTGTAAGATTGCCACTCTCTTCTGGAGTTACCTTGTTGTTCTTTATATTATTATGTAAAATTTTGCAATGACGTTTGCCCATGGCTTCAGTGGTTCATGATTAGATGGCTCCTGGTCAGTTGTGACACTCGGGCTTGTGTGCCTCCTGTCACCTCTCTGGGCAGGGTCTGAATCTGCCCTTCAGAGACCCCAGAAGTTTTCTGTTCGCTCAGTTAGAGGTCGAGGTGAGTAGCCGTGCAAATTACCTCAGCAACAACTGTGGGTATGGAGACAGGCAGACTTTATCTGCTCCTCCTACAGAGTTCGCTGGGAATTACTCTGCAGACAGCATCTGGTCCCGGAAGCGGAACCGGAACCGATGGAAGCTCAACTCTCCCTCCCTGGCTGGGATATAGGTGCTTGGGCCTGGTGACCCTTCCTTACCTCTGGGCAGGGTTGGCTCAGGAAAATCTTAAACCTTGAATACAAAGACAAACATCTGAGTCAGTCACATACACTTTTAATTCCAGCACAGCGAAAACCGGGAGTAGTGACCTAAACCCTTGATCTGGCAACTTCAGAGACAGAACTTCTTCTCTTTCTGTGAGATCTAGGCTGCATGCCTTTAATCCTAACGTGGATCAAATAGGGTATATAAGGGCTTGTAGAAACCCAGAGAGAATAGAAGCAACTGGCAGAAGCAACCAGAAGCAAGGCTGAATAAGTTGCAAGACAGCTGTGTGCGAATTGACTGTGGTGCTTCCTCTCTCTGATACTTCAGCCTTCCTCTGATTTTGGCTCTGAGTCTCATTAATAATGCTACAAGAAGGTATAAGGAAAAAGTGAGAGGTAGGGTTTGCATGTGTTGATAATAGACAAAATTTCTGATCATGTGGGAGTAGCAAGCAATAGCCTCTTTATGCAGGGATGTACACAGGGGGGCTTATAGCCAGTGGCAATGAACTGTGTGTTTCCAGAAGTAAAGAGGAAATAACCTTTGCATCACCTATGCAAAGAGATGGTGAACACATGAAGATATACCTGTTTTAAACAACACAATGCACACATTCATCAAAATATCACATATTGCCCAACTAATATGTAAATTTTAGATTTATGTGTAATTTAGAAGATAACTATTTTAAAATTTAAAATATCTAAAGAGTATCTTCACTACACACTGCACATTAGATTGAGTGAAATAACTAAATACAGATGTTAAGCCATCTGGTGTTACTTTAATAAAAAGAAGTCCTTTCAGAACTGTGATTGAAAAGATCATTAATAAATGAATAAAATAGAAGTGGGTTCATTATTATTAATTTATGTTTAACTTCACATGGAAAACTGGCAGATTTCAGATCTTACTAATATGATTGAAACTGTTTTAGAAAGAAAAAGTTTCTAGAGCAATATTAGATGATAGAACTCACTCACTAAAGAAGCAGAATAGAATAATGTTTCATTTATTCAGTAAGTTGATCCCACCACCCAACCTGCCAGTTCTTGTCTCAGACAACACTGGCATTTGTCCTAGTGGATTTCAGGTATGGACATGTTTATCACTTCATAGAGCTGTTGCAACCTCCTTTACATCTTCTGGCCACTGGGAAAGTTCCACTCCTTTGGAATCCTCATCAGCAGGATGTATGAGGTTGTAGAGCAAGGATTTTCAGTCATTAATGTTTGCATTTGTTTTTAAATTTGTTTAGAAATAGACTTTATTGACTGTTACTGTTCAGTTGTTTAGCAGAGAGGTAAAAACAATGTATGATACAGAGAAATGCCTCAGGAACAAAAGCAAATGCATAAGATATGATACATATAAATTTAACTTTATAGCAGTGATGATATGTGAAAGAAATATGTCTTAGGAATTCTAGTCATGTCAAAATAAACTGAAAATAAACAAACATTTACAATATAATTTAACATCTACAACACAAATCTTGTAGCTTAAGGAAGATTACAAAATGTGCTGTAGAAATGTTGTAAAAGCCAAAGGAATAGGTGAGGTTTTGTTGTGATGTTTGGAGCCCAGACCATTGCTATTCTCCTGTCTGTCACCCCTGCCACTTCCGGTCTTAATAACATATGATGTTTTTAGGAATACCATCTAACAAATATCCTGAACATTCAGTTATAACCTGCATGACTGTTTTAGATCTCTTCCTGTGACATAAACCAATACTACCAAATTTTACTTATCATTACTATTATCTCTAATAGAAAAATTAAATTATTTTCTTATAAATATCTTACAAAGTTTCAGAAAATGATTACCCCATCTCAATTGATGAATAATCTTTCCTATAAAACTTCCATGAAACAGAACAAAACTATAACCAAAAAATGCTTAGAAAAATCATTTCCATATGTTGAAATTCCCATGCTATGCCACTAAAACCTTAGAACAGATAAAAAAGGGGACTACAAATAAATAATGATATTGAAAACTCAAAAGTCAAAATTAATAATTAAATTCCAATAGCTAATAAAGAAAACTATAGTGATAATCAAAATAGTAAAGACAGAATGGGAGAATAACAGAATGATGAAAAAAATAAAGAAATAGAAGCTTGATACACAAAGTAATATCTGAAGCTACATAATATACACAATGACTTTTATAAAGGAGAGTAAAAAAAGACACAGCATGGAATAGATCTACAACTATTAAAAATAAAAAATTTTCCAAAAATTAATGAATAGCAATTTTATAGCTTATCCAAAAAAGACAATGTACTATGGTCATCTTCCTGATATGACCTACCCTGGTAAATCATTGGAATTTAGAGGAGAATATCAACAAACATATAAAAATATTTCAATACCCTCAGAAGAATACTAAATCATTAAGTAAAAATGAACATGAGGAATAGAGCTTAGAAAACATGACAAGTAGCTTGGCATCTGTCACTTTAAGAGCACTTTGCACAATATGAATGAAATTAAGAAAATTTTCAGAAAATTTTAATTAAAAAAATTAAAGTAACAGCTATGTGTTCAACAAACTGTGTTATTAACACTGCAGAATGTCTTTGCACTACATTTTCTATAGAAGCATTGGTAGGGAAATCAGATATTAATAAACAAAAGAAACATTATCAAGGAGTCCATATATTTAAGGAAAATTCCATTCAAATAAGCAGAGTAAAAGTAGAAGAGTGACTAAACACTGTATGCTTCAATTAAAATGAAATAAAGTACAATAATCTTAACTACAACATAGTTAACAATATCAGCTAAAATAAAAAATTGGCAAAGTAAAATTTCAATTCGGAAGGATTAAGACCTGAGGGATTAATAAGATCATAATATAAATATAACTAATCATTTTGACTAATATAAATTAGTCAAAAAAGTTTGCATTCTCATTTTAGTACAGCTATGAGGTTTAATATGTTATTAAAGTCAAATGGAAACTAGAGTAAAATTGTTTTTCAGATTTTTCTAGAATAACAAGTAGAATTCCATATCTGTAAAATATAAAGAGATAGAGTAATGCAAAGCCTAGGGGACAGATCAGCTGAAAAGCACTTGTCAACAATAATAAGAATCTGAGTTTTTTCCCTAGTATAGACATGCAAAGAAAATCCCAGCAATAAAGAAATTTAGACAGGATCATCCCTTGAACTTATTGGCCAAACCAATGTATTCCAAAGGTAGGGACTCCCTGTATCCAGTGAGAGCATCATAATCTCAAAATACAAGTTGTATGACATTTGAGAAAAGATAACTATGATTAAGCTCTGGTCTCTAAATGCAGGCATATAGAAAAGTTCAATCTATATACATATGAGTATTTGCAAATGCTCAAGGGCACATGCAGAAACGCGGGCAAACACATCCCCAGCACACACACACACACACAAGTACAAAGTGTCTCCATAGTCTTCAATATGCTCAACATTATTCAAAAATAAAATAAGAAAACTAAAGCAAATAATTTCCAGTTTCATTTAAATGACTATAAAATACAATGAGTTTATTCCTAAATTCGCTTAAGAAATAGCATATTTTAAAGCAGAAAATTAGCACTACATATTATTAAATTGCCTGAAAACACAGAATTAAGTAAAAATTGTATTACTTGGAAAAATCATATTGTTAAACACTAAGAGCTGTGTTTGCTGGGCTTTGAATGAACTGAAATATGGATGGAGGTGGCAGTGGCAGTCCTTCAGGACTCTGTTTTCCTGTTCTGCCTGTCCCATCACCATGGCAACCCTGATTACAGGCACTTGTCAGCTAATTGATATTCCATTGGGCTTTAACATATTCTTCCTTGTGCTATCAGAACATCACAGGCTACTTTTTCTCTTAAATGAGCAGTGCCCTGGGAAGCCTGAACTTTGGATGCTGCCTCAGTCCATACTGAAAACCTTTTCTCTAAACAGCAAATTTGATTGTGCTGTAAGATAAAGACTAAATATGCACTGCTTTAAATAGAGATAAACAGCTGTAATACATAATAATTTGTATGATAGGAAAACACCTATCTTCCCATTTTAATTAGAAAAATATACAAAAATTTTGACAAGAATGTCATGCTCTTTACATATTTCAATTTATTATTACAGAAACATTTTGCTAATAAACTTCTTTACTGATTTTTAACCATGATATAATGTGAGCTATGCAAGAAAACTTATGTTTATTATTTTTTTCTATTAAAATACTCCATAATAGAGTTGGTATCTTTTATTTTCTATATATTATTTTGTTGCTTTCATTAACCTTACCTAAAAATTCTCTCCAGAGAACTAGGACAGGTCTATTGTTGTGAGTACTGGATTGTTTGCCTACTGTGATAACTTATTGCCAACCTGAAAGGACCTAGAATCACCTGGAAGGCAGGACTCTGAGCAAGCCTGTAAGGAATTAAATTTATTAGACTAATTATCTACGTTTCTGTTGCTGTGATAAAATATACAGAACACAGTAAATCGGGAAGTAAAAATTTGTTTTGGTTTATAGTTCCAGAGGGATAGAGAAGGTATAGAAAGAAATTCATGGCAATAGGCAAGCAAGGCATAATGTCAAGGACAGGAAGGATTAATTATGTTTTCATTCATACAATGGAGGCAGAAAGACTAGGCCATTGGATCGGAATATAAACCCTGAGAGTCTATCCTCTGTGACATAATTCCTTTCGAAGACTCCATTTACCAAAGGTCTCATACTCTCCCCAAATAGTTCTATCTGAACTTGACATCACCTGTTTAAATGTATGAACCTAAAAAGAGATTTTCCATTTAGAATACCTCATTCTGTCACTCACTCCTATACTCTCATGTACATCTCTGATGATGCAAAATGCAATTAGTCAAATATCAAATCTCCCAAAGGTTTTGACAGTCTCAACCCAGTTCAATAGTCCACAATCTAAAATCTCTTTTGAGATTTAAGGCAATCTCTTAACTGTGACCCTCTGTTAAATAAAAAATAAAATTACATGCTTCTGTCATATAATGCAAAAAAAAAATCCATTACTACTCCATAAGGGAGGATAGAGGCCAGAGTGAGGAATGAATGGACAAACACAAATTGGAAACCCAAGGGGAGGAAACACCAGATCCTTACCTCATTGTCTGACATTTGGGACTCTAGGTTCAAAGGGTGTAGTTGTTTTTGTTTAATTTGGAGACGCACTAAATAAACACATGGAGACTTATTCTTACTTAAAAATGCCAGACCTTAATTTTCTCAAATTATCCTTTTTTTCTTCTTCTATGCTTTGCCTCTGGGCTTTTTAACTTTCTCTATTCTACATACCTTTCTTTACTTCTGTGGTTGGTTTTATAGCTGAGTAGCTGGAATCTTCTCCTTTCAAACTTCTCTTACTCTTCTCACCTGGGCCTAGATTTTTTTCTTTGAGTTTCTTCTTATGGCCTGGCAGCCCCATCTATCCTTTTTCATGCCCAACTATTGGCAGTTCCTCTCTTTATAAGACCAACCAGGTGTTTTAGACAGGCAAAGTAGCATAGTCTAACTTACAGAGTTAAACAAATGCAACATATCTTTGCATCATTAAACAAATACTGTACTGCATAAATGAATGTAACATATATTAAACTCTATTTTACAGCCAAAAGGCTTAGGTGACCCCATCTATTTTGGTACTAGGAACATAGAAATCTCTTGGGCTAATTCCATTTATTGTACGGAGCTTTGTGTCAGATGTCTTAAAACTCTGATGTCTCTAACATCCTCAGTTCTCCACAACTCAGGCTTTATCTTCTCAGACTCACAAACTTTTGATTCAATCATTCCTTCCAATGAGTGTGGTAGAATGAGATGCTAACTGTATAACATTTGGGGCCACATATCAGTTTCCTACTAATTAATTAAAAATATTTGACTTTAAAATCATTATTAGAACAATTACATTAATGTGAAAACAAATCTTACTTATTAAATAAACTTTTTAAAAATAACTTTTATAAATTCTCACAACCATCAAGCATGAATTTGATACTTCATATTAAATTTCTTAATTATTGTATATTAATTTCTATATGTAAATTATACTAATATTTAATTGCTTCTTATATAAACAACCTAAAATGCAAAGTTTTAATGCATATTTTATATTTAATAAATAGTAAAGCCTTGAAGTATGTCCTTTGCTAAGTCTTGAAAAATAAATATTGCTAATATTCAATATCATATTGGAAATTGTATCTTCTTTGTTCCATTTCTTCAACAAATGTGTTTAGATTCATCCATATCATTTTATATCTCATTAAATCAAGCATATTGCTAAGGTGATTTCCACTGCATGTTCATGGCATAGTTTGTTTGACACTATACAAGCTAAAGAGACACTTTCATACCATAACTCTTTAATTATTATAAATAAAACTGCTATGGACATTTATACATTTATATATTTCTTTACATATTAAGGAAAAGTTTAATTTCTCTTTACTAAATATGTTGAAGAGTAACTGTAAACACATTCTGTAAAATGTTAATTTCCTTTCACAGAAGTATTCTGTTAATTTCTGGTCATTTGCTTCTCTGTCAAAGTTTTACAAACCTGATAATTGTTCATAAACTGAGAACTAGAATTACAATCATTTGAAGAGAGACTGCCACTTTAAAGTTATTGAGTTATTCAGTTCATAAAGATATTCTGCCAATTTAGTATTTCTTTAATTTTCTTTTGAAGTATATATAATTTTCAGTGTGTAGTGATTCAATATTTGATTAGTGTGTTTATGTAACATTACAATGGTGAGTAAACTCACCTCTAAAAAGATACAGATGAACAGAATGGATAAGAAAACAAAATTTATCCTTCTGCTACATATAAGAGACTTCAAAGACAAACAATGGATCAAAGTACAGCATTAGGAAAAGAATTTAAAATCAAAATATATTTGGGAAAACAGCTTCTGTAGCCATCCTAATATCTAATATTATAAACTTCAAACTAAAATCAATCAAAAAAATCAAGATGAACATTACTTATTCATCTCAGGAAAAAAAAATCCAACAAGATGAAGTCTCAATTCTGAACATTTATGCCCCCAACACAAAGTACACACATATGTAAAAGAAACATTACCAAAGCTTAAAACTCACATTAAATCTCACACATTAATAGTAGGAGACTTTAATACACCACACTCACAAATGGAAAGGTCTACCAGACAGAAATTTAACAGAGAAATTGAGGATCTAACATATTTTATGACTCAAATGAACTTAATATATACAGAACTTTCCACCCAAACACAACTGAATAAAACTTCTTCTCAGCACCACAAAAAAACTTTCTCTAAAATTGATCACATAGTAGATAATAAAGCAAATATGCATAGATACAAAATAATGGGAATAACCACTTGATCCTATCAGATCTTCATTGACTAACATTAGAGTTAACAACAACACAAACAGAAAGCCTGAAAGCTCATGGGAACTGAACACCTCTCAAACAAGCTCTGGGTCAAGGAAGAAGTCAAGAAAGAAATTAAAGCCTTCCTAGAATATAATGAAAATGAATCTACAAAATGCCTAAACTTATGAGACATAGTGAAAGCAGTGCTATGAGGAAAGTTTACAGCATTAGGTTCCTACATAAAAAAACTTGGAGAAATCTCACACAAGATTCTAACAGCACAGCTGAAAGCTCTAGAAAAATTAGAAGCAAACTCACTCAGGAGGAGATGGCAGAAAATAATCAAACTCAGGGCTGAAATCAATAAAATTGAAACAAAGAAAATACAAGGAACCAATGAATCAAAGAGTTGGTTCTTGAAGAAAGTCAGGAAGATAGACAAACCTTTATCCAAACTGAAAAAAAAAAAACAGAGAGAGTGAATATACAAATTAACATAATAATAGACAATGTGAAAATCCAGAGAATCAATAGGTCATACTTAAGACACCTGTACTCCACTAACTTGGAAAACATAACAGCAATGAACAATTTTCTAAACAATTATCACTTACCAAAATTAAATTAAGACCAGATAAATGACTTAAATAGACCTATAACCCCCCAGATATAGAATCCATTATTAAAAGTCTCCCAAGCAAAAAAAAAACAAAAACAAACAAAAAAAAAACCAACTGAGGGCCAGATGGTTTCAGCCCTAAATTCTACCAGTTTTTCAAAGAACTAATACCAATACTCTTCAAATTGTTCCATACAATATAAACAGAAGAAACACTGTCAAACTTTTTTTTTTTATGAGGCCACAGTCAGCCTGATATCTAAGCCACTCAAAGATGTAATGCAGAAACACAATTATTGACCAACCTCCCACATGAACACTGATACAAAAATGTTCAATAAAATACTGGTGAAGCAAACCAAGCTCATAAAATCCACCACGATCAAGTAGGCTTCATTCCAGAGATGCAGGGATGTTTCAACATACAAACACTATCAATGTTATCCATCATGTAAACAACCTGGAAAAAAAAAAACCATGACCATCTCATTAGATGCTGAAAATTCCTTTCACAAAATCCAACACTCCTTTATGATGAAATTCCTGGAGAGATCAGAGATATGGGGAAAATACATAATAATACATACATAAACATAATAAAGGCAATATACAGCAAGCTGTCAGCCAACTAAAATCAGGAACAAGACAAGGCTGTACACTCTCCCGATATATATTCAATATATTTCTCAGGGTTTTAGGAGGAGCAATAAAATAACAAAAGACTGAGAAGATAAAAATTGGAAAGGAAGAAATCAAGCTATCACTATCTGCAGATGGTATGATAGTATACATAAGGGACCCAAAAAATTCTTCCAGGGAATGTCTAGAGCTGATAAACGTTCAGTAATGTAGAAATATAAAAGATTAACTGAAAAAAATCAATAACCCTTTTATAAACAAATGATAAAAAGGCTGAAAGATAAATCAGGAAAACATTACCATTTACAAGGGGAAATAAAGAAGTGTTGGACTCATACAAATAGACAGAAAAGCCAATACTTGTTAATCCTGGCTTTCAGATATAGAATGTTAGAACCCTAAAAGTGCAGTATGTCTGTTATATGCAATGAATATGGAGGCAGGGTTACTTCATAGTTCTATACAAGAAATCAGGCTCAACTATTCTTGGTAGGAGCAACTTCTGTAGAGGAGTAGTCTTGTGGCTATAAACAGAGGAAAAACAATTATGGTGGACATTTCCTGCATGTGCTATCAACATTGACATATGGACCAGGTGAAGGCTTTGTCATCTGTATGAGCAGCCCTCTTATACCTATCAGAATAGCTAAGATAAAAAATACAGATGATATTCTATGATGGAGGGGATGTGGAGTAAAGGGAGTATTCCTCCATTGCTGATGGAAGTCTAAACTTGTACAGCCATTTTGGAAATCAGTATGGCAGTTCCCAAGAAAACTGAGAATTAATCTACCTACAGATCCAGCAATACCTCTATTGGGCATATACCCAAGGGATGTCCACTCTTACCTCAAGGGCATTAGCTCAACTATGTTCATAGCAGCATTATCTATAATAACCAGGACCTAAACACAACCTAGATATCCCTTAACTGAAGAATGGATTAAAATATTGTGGTACACTTACACAATAGAATATTACTCAGCAGTAAAAAAATAAATAAATAAATAAATAAAATGATGTCCTGAAATTTTAAGGCAAATAGAAAGAACTGGAGAGTATCATCCTGAGTGAGCTAACACAGACCCAGAAAGAGAGACAAGGTATATACTCATTCATAAGATTTTAGACATAAAGGATAACTAAGCCATAACACACACACACACACACACACACACACACACACACACACACACACACACCTGCATCCAGGTCACAAGAGCAAGAGGCATCCATAGATCCCCCTAGGAAGGAGAAATAAAGCTTTACTAAGTTAATTAGGATCAAATGGGGGGAGCAAGGGGAGCCAAGAAGAAAACATAAGCAAATGAGATGGTATATAGGGGGAGCAACAGAGAGGGAGGGCAAATAAGTGGACATCCTGATAGAGGGAGCCATTGTGGGATTAGAGAGAAATCTGATACTGGGGAAACATTAGGACTCCAAGCATTAATGGAGAGGGTGCTTAACCTTGCCTTTCCCTATTATCATATGAATGACCACCATAATTGCCATTATAGAACTTTCATTTAGCAGCTGATGGAGGCAGATGCAGAGATCCAAAACTAAACACCTGGGCTGAGCTACTGATCCAGCTGAAGCAAGGGAGGAAAGAGTCCATGAGTGCAGGGTTCTAGATCATGATGAGGAGACCGAAGGAGTAGGTTGTTCTGTACTGTGGGGAGCTAACAGAGTCTAAAATGACAGTTGACAACCATTCTTGGATTGTATCTGCACCCTCTGAATGTGGATGACAGTTGAAACTTGTGGGCAGGGTGTGAAGCCTCTTGGAGTAGGAGCAGAGTTTATTGCTTGTGCATGAACTGGCTTCTCTGAGTCCATGCCCTTTGAGCAAACTCTTTTCTCAGCTTTGATATGTGGGGGACTCAGTCTTACCTCAATAGGATATGCTAGACCGAGTTGACTCAACTTGAGGTTCCTTGCCCTCTCTAGGGAGTTTATGAGGGTTTTGAGTGAAGAGAGGCTGGGGGGAGGACTGAGAGAAGGGTCAGGAGGAAGGGCATGATGCATATGGGAAAAATTAAATAAAAAATACTTACAAAAGTGTTAGGAAACAAAACAGGTTGTATATATAAGTAATTCTACAACACAAACAGTGTATTACATGTACATATACCTATATATTTTATATGTATTGCTCTTGAGCATAGGTATAATCTATTTTATTACAATATGATACAACATATAAAAAATCAAATTTCTACCTATTTCCTAGACTTGATAGTGGTACTGAATACAAGGTGTCACATAAAATGGTTAAAATTTGAATCTACTTCTCAAATGTACTTGTTAGTGGGTCTTAATAACTTATTAAAATAAAGGAAGAAAGTCAGCAATGGTAATGATTTTAGGACTGCTCACAAATATCAGTAGTCTTCAGTCTATTCAGCTGGTATACTAGTTATCACATGCATTTCATATTTTCTTTTGCAAATGCCTACCTTTTCCTATAGTGATATGTTAGGTTGCACCTCCTGGAAACTAACTAGTCTCCTCTGTAGGATTTTGCACTCATCACTTACAAGATTCAGATTTA
This sequence comes from Sigmodon hispidus, assembly GCA_004025045.1. Taxonomy (NCBI): domain Eukaryota; kingdom Metazoa; phylum Chordata; class Mammalia; order Rodentia; family Cricetidae; genus Sigmodon; species Sigmodon hispidus. Next base: position 16,570 of record PVIH01017509.1, read on the forward strand.
CATGATGTAACAAAGCACCATTTGTTGCTATGACAATGATCAGCATCCTGCACCATGAGCTGCTGTGATCACAGGTCTCTCTTTGCTAGCCTTATTTCAATCAGTTCTCAGAGATCAGTTTTGTTCTTCTGCACACTCCAAAGCCTGCATTTAAAAATCTTTGATTGATGGAATTGAAGTACACTTATAGATTAAGGCACTGCTTTAATCTGTATGCTTTTGTTTTTAAATGTTCAGCCTATATAAGTATTTCAGCAAGTCACAATAAATTAAGCACATCTGAAAATTTTTAAAATATGCTCAAAACTTAGTCTTCATATGTGAGCTGAATTACAATAGGAAAGCTCCATTTTGATAAGATTTAATTAATTAGTAGACATAACTTGAATTAGCATATGCTTTTGAGTTTTTTTTCTACAATACCTCTAAGTATCAAAGTATTACCTTATATTCATGAGAGAAGTTTTAGTCTCATGTCAACATGAAGCACTACCTGTCCTTATACCATTCAATGCATGAATTTTGCTTGACTCATAATTTCATTGCCATATGTGCCCAAAAGGCATCCCCAAAATGCTCACTTTTAGTTATTTAAATATAAATATTATTTTGCTGTTACTATATGTCCAATATACACTATAAATTATAGTGATGTGAGATGCCTTTCTGTATGCTGTGACTATCATTAGATAATAAAGGAACTGTTTTGGTCTATGGCAAGGCATCTTAGAAACAGGTGGGAAATATAAGCAGAGATAGAGGGGAAGGTAGGCAGAGTCAGAGAGACATGATCCAGCCATTCAAAAATAAAAGGTAAGACACAGGCCACGTGGCAAAACAAATTAATAAAAATGGGTTTAGTAAGATGTAATAGCTAGCTAACAATAAGCCTGAGCCATAGGCCAAGCAGCATGTAATTAATATACACACATGAGTCATTATTTGGGGATAAGCAGCAGTTGGGGCTATGGGCAGTCTAAATCTCAGGGCTAGGTCAAAACAGAAAGGTCAAAAACTTCTTATTACATTATAGTTCAAATAGCACTGGTCTTAGATTTCATAAACAAAATGAGACAGATGCCTATTTTGATAGAAATTAAGTCATAATATTACTAGACTACCATTACCTTCCTATTAAAATAATTAAATTTTCTTGTATTATTTAGATTAGTATTTGTATCAAAAACAGGCAATTGAATGCTAATTTATTAATCTTTTTTATAAAAATAATAAGATTTGTTAGCTAAAGCTGAAATATAAACTAACCATTACAGATAAAGAGTACTATTCACATACCCATGGCTCTTCTACCTCAGATTTAATCTTGGCTTCAATTAAATGTCACCTGGTAACTTTGGTTTCTATTTAAAGCCTAGACTTCTTTGCACTGAATAGAATTATTTGCTTTCTCCAGCTTAAAGAGCTATTTAAAACTCAGTAGATAAGAAAACCAATATGTCAGACAATCTCTAGCACTGTATACCTAAGTCTCCTGTTGACAATTGCTACTGTATAAAGTGAGAAATGCATATGGTTTCAAAGATCATAGGTGTCATTTAATCTATGCAATTTATAAGTCTCTATTCTTGCTCAGAATCTAGTCAGTCCAAAAGACTGAAGTTTCATCAGAAAAAAAAAAAAAACAGACTTCATCTGATGGAAAGGAGAGCAATTGCAGCATGCTTTAGGGTGAAAAGGTATTGTGTGTTTTCGATTATTATTTACAGGCAAAGATGTAATTTATAAAATCATATGTGCTTCAGGTGTTCCTTAATGGACCATGTAAGAAGATACTAAGGCAGGAAGGCAGAGAATATGAGGCTGCCATGAGCTACAAAGAGGACTGTCGCAAAAATTAAGTGATTGTTAGAGATAATCACCATTATCTGGGATACCTATTAGTCATGTTGTTGTTATCAATGTTCATCCATATTAACATGAGAAAATGTCATGATCGCAAATGCCTTATGATAATGAAAAAGGGAATTTTGTAACTATTAGAGAAATGTTTAGTTGGGAAAAGAAAAAAAAAACAGGATGTGTTGGTGGTAAGGGTTAAAGGAGGGTGGGAGCTAAACAGTGGGAGACAAAGGAGTATTCTGGGTGGTTATATTCTTGCAAGCTTGAGAGAAGAACCAAGAACTTGGAAGAATACAATTAAATGGGACAGGAACCCTTGCAGAGCCCTGTACATTACTGCTTATGGCTGGCTTACTTACAGCTCCTTTCTCTTAGCAGTAATACTATAAATGAGATAAGTGCAGCAAAAATTGATGCAAGAAGATTTTAGAATAGATCCAGTTGGTTCTAAGCATCAATGCTTAAAGGAAGGTCTGGGAATGAGTTTAGGAATGGTTTGTGCAGGAGACTCATGTGATATGAGAAGAATAGCATTCAAAATAAGAATAGACAGCTATTGCAGCCTGAGAACAGCAGAGCTATTGTCATGCCCACTGAGACAGTCCCTGTCATGTCAGCGAACTTGTACAGTTGCAGCTATTTGGAAAAAAAATACTCTAAGACCCTTTGTTCTTAGTACAGCTTAACTTTTGGCTTTTTGGTTACTATAGGTTAAATAATGTGAATGATAAAAAAAATCAGTGTGTTTGTGTGTATGTGTGTATGTGTGTGTGTGTATTATGAAGTATGAGGATATATAAAAAATAGATAATAAATCACACACACAGATCCAAAGCCAACAAATTAATAAAGTTGTAAAGATCTAAAAAAAAAAAGAAAGAAAGAAAGAAATGAAGAGAAAATACAACCTGAGCAAGGTATCTCAAACCCAGAAAGATAAGCAGGGAATGTACTCTCGAAAAGAGAGAGTGACTGGAGGGGGTGGGAGGGGGAAGGAACCTTGAACAAGGATATACACGGATAGAAAATGTGACTTTATCATTCATAATAAAAAAAAGAAAGAGGGAAGAAGAAAAAGAACCTAGAAACAACCTAGATGCCCCTCAACTGACGAATGGATTAACAAGCTGTGGTACATCTACACAAAGGAGTACTACTCAGCAGAAAGAAACAATGATATTCTATAATTTGCAGGCAAATGGATAGATATGGAGAATATCCTCATGTATTCATTCATTAGTGGACTTTAAACAAAAAGCAAAGCATGTCCAAGCTGCAAACCACAAACACTGAACAGCTTGGGGTCTGAAGCACCTTGAACTGGCACTTTGGAGCCCATTCCCTCCAGAGGAACACTTAAGCCAGTCTTGATGTGGGGATGAGGAAAGTGGATTTGCCTGGAGTGGATGCTGAACTAAGCCACCTTGGGACCTTGGGACCTCCTGTCCTTGCCAGGGAGGAGATAAGGAGATGGGGATAAGAGTGACTTGTAGGGACAGGAGGGGAAGGGCATTTGAACAAGGGGATACATGGATAAAAATTAAGACTTTATTAATAATAATAAATCGAGAAAAAAGAAGATACAATGTAGAGTCACTGAAATTCTCCCCCTCTCCTTTAATTGCCCATCTTTAACCTTGATGCCCTCAAAAGTATTTTCTAAATTATTTAATCACTAAAATAAAAAAATCAATAATCCTAGTAAATGATTTTATTTCATTAGAAACATTAATTCTTAACAGAAGAGAGTTGTATCCTGCTGCTCTCCTAAAAATATTTATAACATTTAAGAATTACCTGGTGAAGATTTTAGTAACATAAGATCATGTTATCTGCAGATAATAAACTTGATTCCATACATTCTGATCTATGTCTCTTTTGCTTCTTTCTGTTGTTTCACTGCTGTAGCTAATTTTTCACTGAATGCACTGAGTAAAATTAGGTAGAGGAAAAAGACTTATCAGTCCAGGTTTTGTATGATGTTAGCTGTAAGTTTGTTGCATAAAGCCTTTATTATACTGACTGTGTTCCTTCCATTTTGAGTTTCTTCAGAGCTTTTATAACAGAAGTCCAACTTAGTCACTGATTTTTGCTGAATCTCCTGTTATGGTCATGTGATTTCTGTTTTTCGGTCTACTTATGTGATACATATTAAACATTGATATTTGTATATTGAAATGAGATTGCATTTTTAGGATGTGACCACGTTGTCATCAATGTATAATCTTAATGTGCTCTTGATTTTATATGCAATTATTTTTATTATGCCTGTGTTTATTTTTATTTGCCATCTAGATTCTAATGTTTGATCTCTTGAACATTCAGAAATCTAGTAATGTAAAAAGTTAGTGTGTGTGAGTGTGTGTGTGTGTGTGTGTGTGTGTATTCATACAGCTGATTGAGTAGAGGCATCTACTGGGTTTTATTTTTCTTGTACCACTTTTTGTTTTGTTTTTACTTTGCTTCTTCCTAGTAAATGTTTCACTTGAACTTATTTTTTCCACTACTATATACAAAGAAAGCTGCTTGTAAAAAAATAAATAAATTCATAAAATTTTATGACTGAACAGAGGTTCCATTGTTAGCACACAGGAGATGACAGTCACATTACTCATTGTGTTCCTGATATGAGCCAGAGAGAGATTTACTAGGACACTGATCTGTAAAAGCACAGTTTATTGCATCTGAGGACTGAAGATGTTATGAAAGAGAAAAGGAAAGGACAAAGGTTAAGGAGAAAAAGAAGAGATGAATGAGAAAATAAGTGTGTGTGCAGATAAGAGTCATATATGGCAATGGAAAGTAGCTCTGAATAAACAAAAAAGAGAACATACATAAAAAGTTAGTCAATAAAGATCTAAGCTAAAAGTCCATTATAGGACAAACCTGTAAATATAAAAATTATTAAGAAGAAAACTTGCCCTCTCCAAGGAATGGATGGGGTGTTGGTGTGGAGGAGTCAGGTGAAGGACTGGGATGTACACAATGGAATATTGCTCAGCCATTAAATAAAATGATGAAATTCTTCATTAAATATATAGAACTAGAAAAATAATCATCCTGAGTGAGGTAAACCAGACTCAGAAAGAAAAATATAGTATTTATTGGCTTATATGTGGATATTAACTTTTAAGTCAAGGATAACAAAACTACAATCTATAGAACTACAGAGATTCAGTATAGAAAAAGTGACTAGAAGGGTTAGATTGTTCTTATTAGGAAAGATAAATAGGATAGTTGTAGAAGAATAGGAGACCTGGAAAGGTAGGATCAAGTTGGAAGAAAGAAGGAAAAATGAATACACAGAAGAGAATATTGGAAGAGACAAGTAAAATCAAGGACTATTTGAGGGGTAATATGGAAACCTAATATAGGAGAAGTGTCCTAAAAAAGATATGTATATATGTATATATATATATATATGAACATGATATAAATGAATTCACCAAAAATGGGGGAAACAGAGTAACAACTGGCCTTTGCTTGTCATCAAATAAAATTTCCAGTACCAAAATTGGATTGTATCTATTTAAGTTTGGTCAAAGGGTTCCCATGAAAATTCCCAAACAACCCAAGAATATTGGTTGCTTTTTACAAATTGATGGCAAGGCAGCACTGCTGACATAAAACCAGCAAAACTCTCTGGACTTGAAGAGCTCTGGTGCCTACATAGAGCCTTCAATACTATGTCCTAGCATTTTTCATCCAGGAAGCTACTCTGCATGCTGCCAAAGAAGAAATATAAACACGAATCAGCCCCCAAACCTTTGATCTTCAATGTGTCCTGCCTGCAAGGTATGCTAGGGTAATAAGATACAAAGCGTGTGGAGTAATCAACCAATAACTTAAGCCTCACTTCACATGATGGAATCCACATTGTATGCTGCTCAAGTGGCTAGGAACCAGAGGCTAGATAGCCCAGGAACCTAAGACAAAGCCAGATACTACTATTATAAAATAGCAATAAAATTTCTCCTAATGGTATTTTGCTGTCTATTCTCACAGATCAATTTTTGCTATTCCATGACCAGAGAAGCCTCTGCTTACAAAAAAAGTAGAAATACAAAAAACATATAACCAAACATCATTTACACAAATAAACACACACACACACACACACAGAGAGAGAGAGAGAGAGAGAGAGAGAGAGAGAGAGAGAGAGAGAGACCTTGCAAAGCACATCTCTAAATGGAATGTCTCCAGTAAATCTTTCCCTGCAGAGCTTAGAGAACCACTGGGAAGATGCAACAGAAAGAGTGTAAGTGCCAGAGGGAATAGATGACATCTAGAGAACAGGCTTTCTGAATCAGCATGAGCACTTAAATTCACAGAGACTGAAGCAGCATGCGCAAGGCTTGCACAGGTCTGCATCAGGTCTTCTGTGTGTACATTATGACTTCCAGTTTTGTGTTTTTGTGGGATTGCAGAATGTGCTTAGAAGTGAGTCTCTGATTCGTCTGTCCTCTCTTACTCTTTCCTCTTCTGTTTGTTTGGTTTTATTCCATTGAATTTGTATTTGTTTTATTTTATTTTATTTTGTTGTATTTTATTTTATTATTAGCTCATAGAAGCCTGATTATTCTCTAAAGAGAGACAGAAAAGAAAGTGAATCTAGACAGGAGGGGAGGTGGTGAAAAACTGGGAGGAGTAGAGGGAGGAGAAAACATAATCAGGATATTTTGTGGGGGAAAAAGATAACTATTTTCAATAAGATGATAAAGTATTAATTGGATGCAGTAGAATATCCTAAGACATATTTGATAAATTAATGATATAGTATAGTGTACCATTAACTTTTAACATTTAGCAACTTTTGTATAGAGTAACTATAATGCCAATTGAATACAATAATCAAAATGGCAAAAGTCTTAGGAAGAATGCTCAGAAAATGCTTGTAATTCATCTTTCATTTACCTCTTATATTATTATGAGTAAAGTCTTAGTTTTTATCCATGTATCCCCTTGTTCAGACTCCCTTCCCCCTCCCATCCCTCCCAGTCACTCTCTCTTCTCCCCATCACTTTGTCTCCTCCCAAGCAAGGGCAGGAGGTCCCAAAGTCCTAAGGTGGCTTAGTTCAGCATCCACTCCAGGCAGATCCGTTTTCCTTACCCCAACAGGAAGACTGGGTCAAGTGTTCCTCTGGAGGTAATGGCCTCCAAGGTGCCGGTCCAAGGTGTTTCACATCTCAAGGTGTTCATCCGTTGGGATTTGCAGCTTGTACATGCTTAGCTTTTTTTTCTTTCATTTACCTTTTTAAAGTACTTTAAAACCCAAATAAGTGAATATACATAATATAATGTGAGTATGATCAGTTGTATTTATTGATGTTATTTCAAAGAAAAGAATTAAGTATAACTATAGATTATACTGTCAAAATTCAGTTCTATGTGATAATATTTCTGCTGGAGGAGCCTCCTAGATGGTTGACAGAGATTATTTTGAAAGCATTTTTCATTAATGTGAAAATGTGTTTTATGCAAATCTAATCCAATAACATCAAAAACAAAATAGCAACCTGTTTTTGGAAGGGATTATTTTATTAGGATTTGTGATTGCTTTTTATTTTAGCTTGTAGCTACTATATTGATACCATATAACATGCCAACCAAAGGAGGCAGAAAGAGATTTAATTTTTTATTCTCCACTATAGCTGATTTGGTTTTCAGATGATGATGGTTATTTTGATTTCAACAGAAAACAAATAACATAAAATCCCACCTTGCCCCTTTATCTTTCCCCTCTCTCCAACACCTCTTCATTGTTGTAGTAGCATTGGAAACTGCACTGTGTCAGTCATGAATTATACTCTTTTGTGAAATCAGCCCCACAGGCAAAGTGCAATGAGTCATTCGTCTGGTTCAAGGCTCTGGCATATCAACATAACTGGACCCTCACTGAAACTCCTCTGGGATAGCCTCCTGTTGCCCTAGACATGAGAATCTTCAGGCTATCTTTCCACAGGACTAATCCCTTCACACTCCAGCCAGTGAGAGTTAGGGTAGATGTGAGGTTGGGCCAAGCCAAAGCCCAGGATATAGATCTGGGTGGTAGCTGAGCTGGTTACTCTAAACTACTGAGAGGGCCACTCTTAGGCAAGGAACAGAGCTAGCTCTCCTTAGCCCATGCCATCTGGGCCAGCTCTCCTGTGTCTGTGGTGAGGAATGCATAATCATCTCTCCAGAGTGTTGGGGCTAGCTCTTCAATGAGGGTCAGGGCCAGCTCTACTCTTGAAATGTCCAGCAAAGGACAGGGCTAGCTATCCCAAGGCCTAAAAGGTGGGACCAACTCATTATGGCTCTCAAATTTCAACACATTTGGTTCAATCTCCCACCCCTAGCCACCTCACAACATAGGTCATGGACATCAACGCAGACCCTAGCTGCAGCTAGACCACAGACATGGCCCTTGGCAGCAGCCAGGGCCTAAATGTCACCATGCCCTTAGTGGCAGAGCAGGTCACCCAGATAAGTATGACCCTAGATGCAGTATAGCCCTCAAACACAAATATGGTCTCAGATGGCTGACCAGTCCCTGGGCCTTCTCAAGATCTTCAGTGATTACTGGGCATCAGCATAGACCTAGGTCTCTATAGTGCCATGGAACCAGACATGGCCTTTGGCATCAGCACAGGCATTGATATCATCCTGGTCCCAGAGAGCAGCACAGGACACCCATATAAGCCTGTCTCTCACTGCCCACTTCTTTTCTTCAATTCTGCCTCTTTCCACCAGTCTCCTTCTCTTTCCCATATCTCCACCATATATTTAATCACCATAATGGCAGCTACCTATGGATGCCTTGAGCATGTCCAGATTCTGAGGACCCAAAATGGAATGTGGGTGTCTTTCACCTACCTGAGCCAAGTGGTACCAGGTGGGCCTGTGGATGTCTTCATCTACTTCTGACTTTGTATCCTATCTTATTCTGTTACCCTTCTATCATATAATTTTGTCTTCCCAAGTCTCATTTTATTTTTTCACTCTGCTATCATTTGCATGTTGGTACAGCCCTTTTGCGTTAATTAAGTTGCTATCATGATGATGCTGTGGGTTATTTGATGATTTAGGGCAATGTACCAGTAGCTTCCTTATCCCTTAGCAATAACTAATTGCCTATAGCTATGTTTAGATAGAATAGTTATGTGAACTTCTCTCACATCTTGAGGAGATTATACACTCAATCTTCTGTGGGTCTGATGAAACTAGGCACTGCTATGAGTTCATAGGTGCAACTGACAACTATAAAATACTGCAGTATTTCGGGGTAAGCTGCACATAGACCTAGATACAAATTTGTATATAGTGCCTTATTATGTCATCAAATGGATGTCTGACAAAACTGGAAATCTTACTGTGATTACAATTTATATTAATTTGTGGCCTTTGTAGATTGGTATAGATTCATTCTGAGATCCATTAACAAAATAGTAGTTATTTTTAATTTTTATTTTTATCCAGATGTGAGTTTGTTTCTGAGTGTGTGTGTGTGTGTGTGTGTGTGTGCCCTGTAAGTCTTTAGATACCTGTGGAAAACAGAATAGGATTCAAGGGGCTTGAGTTACAGGTGGTTGTGAGTATCAGAACTGCATGCTAGAACTTGAACTTGGTTCTGATACAAGATGTCTTGTTCTAAATAAAACCTAAATCAGCATGGCTCTATAATCATAACATATTAACTAAGAATTCTTTGTTTTAATTTTTAAAATTTATTTATTTATTCTACATCCCAGTCAGTTTCTCTTCCCTTATCTCCCTTCTTTCCTTCCTGTCTCTCTCCCACCTTTCCTTTGACTCCCCCTTCATCCAAATATTTCTTCATAATAAAAATCAACACAGTCATATTTTTAATATAATCCTTTCTAAAATATAGCATTATAAATATGCTAGAAAATGGTATCATGTCAGTTCTTCTTTTGCTTGTTTTTAATTAGGCTATTGAAAATTCCACAGAACGTATTTTAAATGTACTCAACACCTTCTCCAAAGCCCTCTCAGATCTACTCCTCCATTCTGCACCCACCAAAATTTTCTTCTCAACGATATATATATAATGTGTGCCACCCATATATTCTTAAATCTAAGCTTCCCATGGGACCTTGTTCCACCTATCAAGAGACAAACTCTTAAAGAAAACTGAGTTTCCATTACCCAAGAGCTATCAGTAGCCAAGAACTGCTCAGTTATAGGAAGGACTTGGTGCACAGCTCCCCCTCTGTGTTGGGAGTTTTGTCTAGATTGAGTTTGCACAAATGCTGTGAGTTTCTATTACTGTAGTTGGAAGTTTTTGTCCCAAGAGAGACTTTCAAATACCTGGCAACTGCTTCCCAAATACTTGACTCAGAGATTTAATATTACTTATAAATATTTAGCCTGTGGCTCAAACTTGTTAATAACTAGTTCTAACACTTATAATAATGTATAGTTATTATCTATATTTGACTATGTTGATTGGTACTTTTTCTCAGTCCAGCATTCTAATCTTGCTTCCTATGTCTTCTGTCTTTTCTCTTCCCAGTCCCACCTATGCTCCTGCCTGGATATTGGCCAATCAACGTTTTACTAAACAAATGCCAGTGACAATTCTTTAGAGTATACAAAAGCATTATCCCACAGCATATCACAACTTCTTAACTATGTATAGAAAATGCTTTTTCCCATGGTGACCTGCCATCTCTGACTTTGACACTTCATTCTCTCTTCTGAAATGAGGGTGTGTGTGATATAGAAGTCCCATTTAGCAACAAACATACCATAGTTTGTAATTTTTAACACCTTAATCAGTTGTAGGCCTCTCTGTCAATCACATCTACAGCAAAAAGTGTTCAGATATTGAGAGGTACATAGATCTATGAAAATAATAAAATATCATCAGGACTTAGTTTAATACTGTATTTTTTTACAGAATAATAATAGGCAGTTGAATTTTCACAATTTTTATGAAGTGTTATCTTGCTTGGCAGTAGAAACATGCAGTTTATTGTTCTATCCTACAAAAAATGCTTTTAGTGGATGTTTTTACTCTTGCTACAAAAACAAACAAGAAATTTGTTATACTTTGCAGATCCAAACATGATCCAGTTAAAACCAACCTAAAGATAAAAACCAATAGTTATGGATAAAATAAAAGCTGAAAGTGAAGAAGACAAGTGAAGACATTTTTACAAAGATAAAATATGCATCTGATGACACAGAGAGGTGAGGATGAAAATGTAATCAATTCTCTAATGAATTAATAGGTACCATCAACCTCTCATGTTACTTTGTGCGAAGTAACTAATGAGCAGGAGAGAAGTTTCTAAAAACAGAGCAGTCAGCATATTCCAAAAACTTTCTTCCTGTTTAAAAGGCATTGCAAATAGTACATGACCGTTACTTGATAAAAAAAATCTGTTTTCCTTCTTCTTCTATATTTAGAAGGAAATTGGTAAATTTTTTTCTCTTTTTAGAGAAATGAAAGTAACATGAAGAAATTCAAAGTCTATATTTTATTTTAAGCATAATTTTACTTTAAGTTGTTTAAATTATGCTCTATATGATATTCACAACTAATTTTATTAGCAAGAGGATGCGGAACAAGGGGAACACTCCTCCATTGTTGGTGGGAGTGTAAGCTTGCTCAGCCACTTTGGAATGCAGTATGGCAGTTTCTCAGAAAATTAATAATCAATCTCCCCAAGGACCCAGCAATACCACTTCTGGGTGTAGACCCTAAAGATACACAGTCACACTCCAAAGGTATTAGCTCAACTTTGTTCATAGCAGCATTATTTGTAATAGCAAGAACCTGGAAACAACCTAGATGTCCCTCAACTGAAGAATGGATTAACAAACTGTGGTACATCTACACAATGGAATACTACACAGCAGTAAGAAAAAAATGATATCCTAAAATTCGCAGGCAAATGGATGGATTTGGAGAATATCCTCCTGAGCGAGGTATCACAATCTCAGAAAGATAAGCAGGGGATGTACTCACTCATTAGCGGTCTCTAAACAAACAAACAAGAAAAAAAGCCAAGCATTCCCAAGCTGCAATCCACAACCACTGAACAGCTTGGGATCAGAAACACCTTGGACTGACTCCTTGGATCCCACTCCCTCTAGAGGAGCACCTGACTCAATCTTAAGGTTAGGTGGAAAAAACTGAACCTGCCAGGAGTGATGGCTGAACTAAGCAATATTGGGACAGTGGGACCTTGGGACTGCCTGCCCAGGGAGAGGATGGGGATGTGTGGAGAAGAAAGAATGACCTGATGTGTTAGGAGGGGGAAGGGACCTTGAATAAGGATATACAAAGATAGAAAGTGTGACTTCTTTGCTCATAATAATAAAATAAAAGAAAAAAAAGATTTTTAAACCATTTTAGGATCCCAGGAACATAACAATGTGTGTAAGTGTGTGTGTGTGTGTGTGTGTGTGTGAGAGAGAGAGAGAGAGAGAGAGAGAGAGATATGTTCATGTAGAAGGTATTCACTTTTTAAAGAAGTATTCATTTATCTTATGAAAATTAGCATTTTGCCTGCATGTATGTATCTGTAGTGCTTGAGTGCCTGGTGGCCATGAAGGTCAGAAGACAAATTGAATCCCCAAGAACAGAATTTATAGACAGTTGTGAGTTCCCATGTGGGTTATGATAACTGAAGCTGGGTCCTCTGAAAAATAGCTAGTGCTCTTAACTGCTAAGATACATCTCTAGCCCCTCAATTTGCTTATTTTTAATGATTTTTATTTTTGAAATTATAATTACATCATTTACATCATTCCACACTTTCAAAATTTCCATATAACCATTTTTTACTCTCTTTCAAATTCCTAGCCTCTTTTTTTTAACATTAATTGACTGGTCTTTATAATGTTACTTATATGAACACATTTCAGGGCTGAACACTTGAAACCTTATTAGTTAATTTATGGGCTTTATCTTAGTGAAAAATATTTCTACTGTATTCAACATTATTAAGTTGCCTGTGGTTTAGGTTTATTTGTTTGCTTTTTTTAATGATATAGAATGTGGGACAATGCTCTTGTACATTGTAAAGATTTGTTACTCATATTGGTTTAATAAATGCTAATTGGCCAGAAGCTAGGCAGGAAGGAGAGGCAGGGTTACCAGACTAGGAGAATTCTGAAAAAAGAAAAGGCCGAGAAGCAGATGCCAGCCAGAAGCAGAGGAAGGAAGATGAGAATGCCACACTGAGAAGAAGTACCAAGTTAGATAGCTAAACATAGATAAAAACAAATGGGTTAAATTGTAAGAGCTAGTTGTTAATGATCCTGAACCATAGACAAACAGTTTATAATTAATATATACCTTTGAATAATTATTTTATAAACAGCTGTGGGACTGCAGGTAGGAGAGATTTGTCTAACCTATATGGGTCAGAAAACATTATACTACAAAAGGATCTGTTTCTGGGACCTGGAATTTACAGATTAGGCTAGTATGGCTGGCTGAAAAGGTCCAGAGAATACCTGTCTCCAATCCCCAATGCAAAGATTACAACATTACATTTAGAATTATTTCACTAACAAGTAAGTCTGTCTCTCAAATGTTGACATGGACTAGAGAAGTAATAAGCTATATTTTATTAACTAAAAAATAGAGCATAAATTCTTCATCTAAAAGTCAGTTTCTCCCAGCTTGAAGATCTTGTGGATAGGTAAACACAAAAATTTCAACATAGTATAATTATTTAATGTCCCAATGGTAGCCAACTATTTACAATGAAGCTTCACTTACAAATATTCATGCTGAAGTCAAATACTTTCAAATATTTAGTTGTCTGTAGCAATGTCTAGCTATAGACATGTGCATTGATTACAGGGCCACAGAGGATATTCTCTGCTCCAGTAATATATCCTGAGTTGATTCGTGGCTTCCTGATGTAAGGTACTAAGCTAGGGACTTGTGACCCAAATAGGACAAACCAGACTGCTGTGATTTGGTTTATAAGAGAGTCTTAGAGATGCAGATGTATGCATGAATTATCTTAACAGGTATCAGAGAAAGTAATTAGAAAGTTCAATCTTTTATGGAGGTGGCTGGTGAACTGTTTTTTTTAACACACTTCAATTTTCAGGTACTCTCCTAAAAACTTTCATTTTTCTTACAATTCTTCAGAGTTAAAATTTATTATCTATATGTAAAGTGATTATAACAAAATTAATCTAACATGAAATGCTTAGTTTAGATGGAGAATCAGATCTTTGGTTAGGATCAAACTCCTTGTCTTTGTCAATGTGGAGGAGAAGAAGAGCCAAGTCAAACTTTCCAGAACTTGAGGGAGATTAATTTTGTTGACAGTCTGATGGCTGTAGAGAAGACAGGTGCACTGGAACTTGGTGTTTCCAGTGGTGAGGCTCAGAGAAGGTTTTGTGTATAATAGAAGGTTTGTTTTTAGACCTAAACACACCAACAGGAATGAAAAGGCCAAGAACAGAACCACAGAGATTCTTTCATTTCTTAAAAATGAAAGTGTCAGCTCAATTTGAGGTCCATGACTCATTTGGTGGAGTCGTTGCTACCATGCAGCCTCCACAGACCAAACTGAAGTCACTGTACCTTCTCTTCCTTCTTTATCACTCTGTGTCTTCTCAGAATTCAAATATCTGTAATTGCTTAATTTTACATAGTATACTAAGATGTATTAAATGGCTTAGGCTTTTTACACCTGTCTTGTTTCTTTAATTATTTTTTAGAAATGAAAGAAAATACAGCCTAGTCTTCAGATTCTTAAATCGAGAGGTTTTGTTTCTCACCTGTTTCTCTGCCCGTTCATACTGACTAAAATCTTACATTTCTGTCAATTCTGTTGTTATCTCTTGAGAAAAAAAAAACTGTAGACTGCTTCAATTCTTACAATTCTTTTTTGAATTTTTATCTAAAAAGAAATGGCTCTAAAATATCTCTACTTGCCCTTCAAGTATTCTTTACCACAGCACAAGCACAATTTCACTAGGGCCAATGCTTAGTATATCTATGCTAATCATAACATATATATGACAACCACACACTCATACACACATTCATATACTCATATGGTTGTTTTGGAAAAGAATGCCTGAGAAACCATGGAAAATTTGCAGGTTTTCTTAAGTGCTGGGTATGTTTTAGCTTGCATTATAGGAATGAACTTGTTGGTAAGGCTGAGTCAAGCAAGGACTGTATTTTTGATGTTTTGTCTCTTTTGTCTATCTATTATTTTTTTAAAAAAAAATCTGTTTTCCTCAAATACATCAGCCTCCACAGAGATGTCCCTTTGTAGTGATCATGGGTTTAGTAGACATGTGCTTGAAGCTCACTGTTGTGTGCCAAAACCACCTCTAAATTGCAAGGAATAATAAACAATTAAGGAAAATGTAAGGTAAGGTAGCAGCAGAAACACTAGTGAAAAGTATTTCTAATGAGGAAAGAGGTGATGGGTATGTCAGTGGTACAAGTCTGTTGTACATATTTTGTAGTTCTGTCTGCCTTGTGAATCCTTTGCTACATTCCTATTGTAAATGCTCCTTTACTACATGCCTCTAACTAGACTGTGTGGTATCCAGTACACTCAGTTTGTCACAGCTTTGTCTTTCCTTATTACATATCTTGCTTGGCTTGCAGAAGATACTTAACACCCCCAAATAGAAATATAAAAAACAGTTCTGAATCCCTGCTTTAATCAAGCTTCTTTTGGATTTGCTGACATTTCAGGATTTTTCTACTAAACATAGAACACTAAGAATGCAGACTCTGCCTGGGAACTCTTTCACTACAAATGAAATTAAAGTTGCCCTACCAATGTTTATCTGATTGGATGGTTGGAATAATGTCCTTATACTCAAAAACACACCTCTTTCTTACCTCATAGACATGATTATGGCCCATGATTTAGAGTGCCACAAGTTCCATGTTTCAATGTGAAAGCAGTTTCATGAAGTTTTACAATAACAAAACTAAGCCACAAATCAAGAAAGATTTAAAGTATATCAGTGGAAACATCAGAGAAATCAAGTATGGCAAGCTAAGAAATCTCAGCTGTGCTCTCTGATGCTATTGGATGATATTCTTAACTTTTGGGATGGTTGAAGCAAGTGGACTGGTAATTCAATACATGCCCAAAGGTTTGTGACTATTAGTCTCAGTTATTAGGTCTAACAAAGAGGTAAGCACTGTATAGCTCTTTTAGAGACTAAATACAGCTCAAGGGAAATTGTAATTAGACTCTTGTTCTAGTCCATTCTCTATTACTGTGAAAAACACCATAACCACAAGCATTGTGGGAATAAAAGGGCTTCTGTGTAGAATATCTCATAGAGGGAAATTGTGAAAAAATCAGATACAAAGGCCATGGAGAAATGCTGTCTGAAAGCATTGTTTCAACACTAATCTCAATTGAGATTCCATCTTCCCAGATAAGCCTAGTGTATGTAAAATTGATAATAAATAGATAGATAGATAGATGGATGGATGGATAGATTTATTGATAGATAGATAGATAGATAGATAGATAGATAGATAGATAGATAGATACTAAATAACCATCAGACTATGTGACATTCCAACCTCTCCACTTCATGGCTGCTACAGTGAGTCAATCAGCCATCACAGACAGCCTCCTTTCCTGGGAGTCTCATTCACTGTCTCTCAAGAGAGCAATAGGTAGAGCTTGTGGGAGGCAACTATAAGTGTGTGAACGTGTGGATGGACACAATCCTTTTGTTGTTGTTACTACTATTTTCCATGTTGGAAAATTTTACATCTTTTTTAAAATATTTTTTAAATATTATAGTTTTGTTTTCTTTTGCTTTGCATTTATCAGAATTCAAACATTTTTTCTTTCTTTACCAGATTCCTTCAAAATTAGAAATTTTCTGTAATATTTCACCTTACAGTTACTTTCATAAATAAAATAGGCACATGATTTATTTCTGAAAAAAAAAAGCTGGCTTGGAATTCTGACTTTATTAGCAAAGCTTGATTTGAAGCAATGGTTTTTGGTATGACTAGGTAACACTTAAGAAACTGATATTGGTTTCAGGTTGTCAATTAAAGTTCTTCAGAAAGTATTTGCCATGTAATCTTATATACAAAGTTCATATGGCGGTCTTATAGACAGATAAATAATGATACCTCTTGATAAGCATAATAGGTTCCAAATATCTTAAGTTTCTCAAGAAAAAAGGTAATTCAGGTGAGATGCAACTGAGACCCCTGGCTTAGTTTTCTAGTTTTGAAAAGGTTTAGAAAGTCAAATCTGGAATTTCTTTTGGAAGATTCTGGTAAAGAGCCCACACTCATTTTCACATAAATCTACGTGAATTCTTAGGTAACATTTATGGTAATAAACCTAATTTATAAATAATTGTCTTGATTTGATTATCTTTAATAAAATATGCACAATTATTGAGTTTATCTGGAAAACAGATGGACATACTTCTTTATTTCCAGTACATTTTCTCAGATTCCACAATAGTTGTGGACACTCAATTCCTAAAGGCAGCATGATGTCCTTTTGAAGTCAAGGTGAAACTAAAGCAATTCTGAAAATTTAAAGTGATACCATCAATCCCTATATTGAGTGTAAGCAGTGTCTCAGATGGAAGCCTCTGGTTGGTAATAGAAAACAACAGATCTGTTAGAACAAGACAAATTTTAGCTATTTCTCAACTTTACTAGCTACAAATTCTGAAGTTGTTAACTGTAGACCTCTAGGTTACTAATTTTTATAAGTGATGGTAATTATATCCATCTTTAATTATCTTCACTAAGGAAGACTGATAGGAATTTGTGCCTAGTGTCCCAAATACAAATGTAATTCAAACTTATTAATCGCCTCCTCTCATTGAAATCCAAGTGGTCTCTACATAACCAATTCTTATGTTGACTGCTCTGATAGAAATTGGAAGAAATATAAAGATGAAATAGCTAATTTTCAGGCCTTTGAGGTTGATCCATTTCTGGTTGGATATATATTTCTTTATATATCAAAAATATATAAAATCAGTTAAACATCCTAATTTGATGTCTGTTGAGTCTACTGAATACATTAGAAATAGTAATTTTCCTTTATATCAGTAATTTCTCACTTTTGTTATTAGTAAAATGATGTTGAGTTCTATAACTAGCAATCCTTAAGCCCAAAGGAAAAAAAAAACATTGAAAAGTATAAACATGTTTCTTCTCCCACACTAATGTAGTCTGCAAGCAATATTCATGCAAATAAGCTCAATCAACTTTTCTCAGTGTCCCCATTAGTTCTATAAAGAAGTGTAATATCTTATAATTTCTTCATTTGGAAATTTGATAAGTACCCCATTAAAAGGTTTGTTTGTAAAACAAAGTTTACATTGATTTGAATAAATGCTCATGAGGTCAATGTTTACTGAAACCCACAACATAGATTTAGGATCTGGTCTCTCATTATTATGACATATTTTCTTTGCTTCTTAGCATGATTGATCTGTTCTAAATTTCTTTAACTTTTAAATCAATTTTAACAATACTTATTTTGTAGAAAAATTCCAAAGGTCAAGAAGACTCTGTATTGACTGTGCATTTTAAATAATTACTGAAAGGCATTACTTGCATGATATCACATTTTCAAGCTACTTAAAAATCATCAACTCATATACAATTTTATAATTACATTGTTCAAAATTAAAACACTTCTACAGATTATACTTAAGTTTTTGAATTAGAGAATGCATCTTCATTCAAGCAAGACCAACCATGTAGCCACACTGAATACAGTGCCATGAATTTTTAGTGTAGATCTAAAGCTAACCAAGGACCAACTATAAGGACCTATTTTTGTGCAAACATAAGTTACAAGCAATTGCAAATAAATGGCTTTTATAGATATATTGAAAATCTAACCTCTTTGAAAAAATAATGCATTTCTAAACAAATGGTGAGATGAGTGAATGAGAAGTACATGTGCTCTTGGAAATCCAGAGCTCCTTCCAGTCTTATTGGACATATTCTTCACTCTGAGCTAATCTACTGAGGCTTCAAGCTAAGCCACCTTTTCTATATGAGCAAAAAAGATATAAAAGTTAATTCTTTAGTTAGAAGAGAAGAAATGGTCATTACAAGTGAAACTTTACCCACAAAGCAATAACTCAACAATAACAAGTCCTAATCATTTAAAATAAATTAATATAAAATAAAGTTAAATATTTGGAGCCATATATTGCATGGGTTATTAGATATTCAATATCAATAATAGAAACTGTATAGTGAGCCCATAGTACTTAATTTAAAATATAAATATTCCTTCTAGTGAGAATACCTGAGGGCAGAACTGCACTAAACTATTGGAGTTCAATAGTTATCTGGTTATGCAAATAATGACCACAGTTTAGAGCATGGTGAAACTTTCTCCTCCATAAATCTCATGGTTTTCGCTTAAAATTCTACCATGCTTATACTTAAATATTCATGGGATGCTTTTATGCACTTGTCGATTTCTTTACAGACATAGATAATAATGGTCTCTATAGAATAAAGTGAAGAACCTAAACCCTGTGTTGCTTGCATAGTTTCTAACTAAAGGAAAAAAGTGCTTACACCTAGTGCAGTGCAAGAATGTGCCTGTGAAGACAGTTTAAAGCTGCACGTAAGACTGTTTTCTTTCATATCATCATGTGATACAAAATTAACCTCACAGAGAATAGGATAAAACATGCCCTAATCTGTGCCCTTGAATCACAGGTTCTGCTCTTTCCTTTGGCTCAGTTAAAAGCACTAAGCTTGTTCATAATGAAGAGCCTTTTCACATGTTCTATCTGCATCCTTGAGAAAATAAGTATAGCATTTACAATTTTTTTAATTTATGAAAAAGTACCAATTCTAGCACTATGTCTCATAACTGTGAAATGGAGTATGTATATGACTTAAGTCATGAAGTAAATTTTCTAGTGACTAACATTTTATTTATCTCTGTATTTATAAAATACTTTAGGTGCAAATAATATTTACTATCAGTACAACAAATAAATATTTCTAATAATTTAAGTAGTAATATTAATAAGATTTATTTAATTTATTTTACATCTATGAAATAAAATGATTTCTTAAGACACTATTATGTGGTTGAAAATTCTCATACTCTACTCTCCAGATACTTTACCATTAAGTCAATATTACTGTAGCAACCTTGCAGTCTGTCTTTACATCTCACTTTTGTGCAAACATAAAAATAGTGGTGTCTTAAAAAAAATCTAACATTGGATTACTCAGATTGTTCAGTTGTTAAAGCACTTCTTTTGCAGTTACAAGGATTTGAGTTAAGACCCCCCAAAACAATGTAAATGCTAGAAATACAGCTGCCTATAATTCTAGCACTAGGAGGTAGAGACAGGGGATCCTCCAAATAAGCAGGTCAGTGATGCCACTCATACATACATTAATATAGCTAAAACTCAATTATTTACCATACTACATGGATTACTAATACAATGAAAATAGAATGAAAACTTATAACATCAGCCTCTTATGTTTTTTTCTGACTACTTCGCCAATTTCTGAATACCAAGCAATAGTCCCTGTCAGTGGCACAGATTTGACCAAACCTTACTCATTCTGATTCAGAGACATTAAATTTACACTATATTCTCTTCTGCCTACTTTAAGGCAAACCACTAATATTGGTGAATATATAATGAAATCCTTGCTAAGTGGTTAACAAAACTTATACTATAAAAATGAACCAAAAATTTCCTGAGAATTCAGCTGCATCCTTTTCAGGCTGTGTGTCTCCTTTCTGCTCTGGACACAGAGTCTGCATGATTTCTTACTCTGGTCAGGTCACGAGATCCCTGCTATCCGAAGACATTCGTTTCTCCCTCTGCTCTCCCACTCCTCTTGGAACCTGCGTTCCTTGCTGTCTGAAGACACCTGACTCTCACTCTGCCCTGGACACCATGGGGTTGCGCAGTTCAGAGAGATGTCTGTCCCTCTGTGATGAGGCAGCCTGCCTTGGAGGCAGGATCCGTTAGTCTGTTATGTGTCACCTGGGATTGTTGGGGAAGGCTTCTCCCAGACCTGGTCCAGGGCAGGCCCCAGACCTGGTCCAGGGCAGGCCTGGCAGTGAGATCAAATCCGGGACTGGGTCCCTGGCCTCTGGAATGAGGTGCCTGAGAGGCCCAGGGGTTAGAACGCCCTCACCTCCCACTCTGCTCTGGACCTGGGATCTTTACTGTCTGAAGATGTCTGACTCTCACTACGCCCTGGACATCACTGGTAAATGCTATTTTCAAGAGTCCTCAGCCTGGTTTGTTGCTTTTACAGAATGCCTGAATCTCTACTCCTCCTGCCTTATATATCTTCTTATACAGCTGTTTCACTTTCTGGTTCAACTCTGCATCATATTCATAGAGTTAGGACTAAAGATGTGAACTACTACTGCTTGGCTATTAAGGGTGAACTAACAGATATCCAGAAAGATCTCTGTCTCCTGAGTGATGAGATTAAAGGTGTGGATCACCATTTGGTTACTCAGTGTGATAGAATTAAATGCAAGAGTCACCACTCTCTGACCATTGTGGCTTAACTTGTGATTCTGTTCTCTGATAGTCGGGACTGGTTTTGTTAAATATGCAATATATTTTTATTAATTCTTAGAATTCTTTAACATAAGACACCATTCAAAAGTTTTTAATTCTAAATTTTTTAGTTGGTGTTTTTAACTAATAATTAACATATAGTAAACAACAAAGGTTTTTGAAATGGTTGATAATGTCAACTCGCTAAAACTATAATCACCAAAGAAACAAGCCTCTGCACCCCATTGTGAGTTCTATCTAAAGAAGGTTTATTGAAGAAGGAAGACCATTTTGTGGGTGGCATACATAGTATCTATCCAAGGGCATGGATTCTTGACTGTATAAAAACAAGAAAGCCAGATAAACACTATTCTCCACTCTGCTGGCAGATAAAGTCTGAACAGATGCCTCCTGCCATGGCAATTTCTAAACCTTGAGGTTGCTTTTTGTCGTGACAATGAGACAAGTAATTACCTTGGTATCCTCATTGGTCTACCAGAAAATGGACTAGTCAACATCATTTAGAGTCCAGTAAATTAGTTAAAGCCTGTTGTAGTTCTATTCCTATTTACACAATTGATTCTTGTTTTGATCAGGAGTCAACTGTTCCCTTCACAAATTCCTCCATATCCCTGGAAATATTTACTCAGGCTCATGTAGCAGCTGTCTGTCCAAGTACCTATTTCACTCAGGAACCTGGACCTTTGGCTCTGTCTTTGCCAGGCACCAAGAATACTTCTTACAATATTTTCAACCACAACTTTGAAAATCAGTTCTATTTGTTGTTACTCCCTGGAGTTCCAACCTGTGGCTTATAAATTTTAACCAAAGTTTTGATCAATGAGAGCATAATGTTGGATACCTAGTTGGGATTAGTGAGAAAAGTAGCATCTTTCACATGGCATAAAATTATATTTTATGTGAAGACTGAAGATAAAAGACAGGCTAATCATTGCAGGTGTTCTTAAATTTGCTACACCTTCTCAATCTATTTTATAAATAACATGTTAGGTTTTGAATACTTTCAAATGAATTTTATCCTTAGAAACAACATATTCTTAAAACTCAATTTACTACTAAATATTTTTAAGAAGCGAATTAGTTTCTATTAATTATAAAATATAACTGAAGTGTATGTGAATTACATTCATGGTCAGAATTAAAATACTTTTCAATACCCAGTTAAGCTAATTAAAAATATATACTTGCATGACTTCAATGAAGCTTCTGTAACAGATTACCATAGAATGGGAAGATTAAAGATGAACATTTGTATTTTTTTAAATCATTACTGGGTAATAGGAAGTATAACATCAATGTCCACTCTCTGTTTAACTTTCCTAATGTGGAAAATTTGTTTCTTCATCCTTGTTTGTTGACAGCTTCCTTCTTTGACTCTCTCACTGTGGTTCTCTTTATATGCTGCTTATGTCTTATCCTCTTGTTTCTAATGATACTATTTAAATCATGAGAGCCTCATTATCACTACCTTGTCTAACTACAATTACCTTTCAAAAGACTCCAAGAAGATATATATCATGCATTACTAACTCAATATAATTACTTTTAGAGGGTACAACTCAATCTTAGAAGTTATGACCCAGACACTCAAAATTCATGTGCTTCTTGCTTTTATCCTTATTCCACTAAATTTTCACTCAGATAAATATTATTTCTAAAAATAAAGTCTCCAAAGACTACCTAAATTTTATATAGTGAGGATTTAGAAATTATTCATTCTGAAAGGCGGTTTTATCCAAGGTTTAAAGCTGTAAAAATTGGAAGACTATACATTTCAAAACTACACACACACATACATGCATATATATATATATCACACACCTCAACACACACATATATACATATACATATTTGTATATAACATATATGTTAATGAAAAGAGACAATGAATTTGAAAAAGATCAATGAAAGATATGTACAAGGTTTTTGAGAAAGAAAAAGGAAGGGGAAAAATAAAGTGATTATATTATTTATAAAACAAATAATAATCTCAGAAAATAAATGAAAATAATAAAATACAGTGGTCAGGTAAGGATGAATATTTGTAGTACAACAAATCCATAGGGCAAAGAAAATTTTCTCAAACCAGTTTCCAAGACATACACATAATGTACTTCCTTATGAGCCAACCTAGAGTCTACCTGAGGAACTAGCAAGAGCTGCTATCCAATATTCTTGATTGCTCAGACTCTGCCTAGCAACAGGAACTGCCCAGAGTTCCTGATTGTCAGGAATCTGCCTAGCAACAGATACTGTCAAATCTCTTGATAGTGTCCAGCAAATGAGGGGCAGTCATGTAATATCACCAAATTGTGACACAGTCTGAGTGTTGAGAGAAGGGTATATAAGGCTCTCCCCATTGTTGAATAAAGGAGTTAGTCCTTTTTAACATTCTCCCAGGGTCTGTATCATTGACTATGAGCCTTCTTGCCCCTTCCCATGAGGGAACTGTTAGGTCCCAGCAACATCTATGCATTCTCATTCTAAAGGACTAAGAAAGGAAGGAGGAGGTGATCATGCCTTCTAAGAAGTCTGAAACTAGTAATGTCGATACAAGTGTCTCTTAAGCTCCAACAGCAGTTCTCTGTAGCTGGATACTCTGCTTTCTCTACATAGTACGACCTAATCCTTCCTCTAATTTCTGCTACCCATTATTCTTCCACAGAAGTTTCTAGGTGGCTCCATTCCAAAACTCTCTAGCCTGTTAAAAATAATTTATTCTGGGACCGAGTGCTGTCTGCAGAATCCCAGCATACTCTGGAGCAGGGGCAGGTAAACTCTGCCTCTCACTACATCCACAGCTCCTGCTGAGGGAATTTGCACGGCTCCCCACCACGACCTCGAGCTGAGCAAACCAACTACAGGGACCTCTGAAGGACAGATTCAGATCCCGCCCAGAGGTGAGGAGGGGACACCAGGCCTCAGTGCCTATATCCCAGCCTGGGAGGGAGAGTTGAGCTCCCATTGCTTTCGGTTCCACTCCCAGGACCAAGTGCTGTCTGCAGAGTCTCAGCACACTCTGGAGCAGGGGCAGGTAAACTCTGCCCGTCACCACACCCACAGCTCCTGCTGAGGGAATTTGCACGGCTCCCCACCACGACCTCGAACTGAGCGAACCAACAACTGCAGGGGTCTCTGAAAGACAGAATCAGACCCTGACCCGAGAGGTGACAGGAGGCACACAAACCCCAGTGCCACAACTGACCAGGACCCACCTAATCGTGAACCACTGAAGCCATGGGCAAACATCAGTGCAAAAAATTACATAATAATACAAAGGACAACATGGTAACTCCAGAAGAGAGTGGCAATCTTACAAATACAAGACCTGAACTGAGCAATGAAGAGGAAACAGAAGGAAGTAACACCACCAAAAATTCCTTTTTGATGATCATCGAGGCTCTCAAAGAAGACGTGAAAAAAAGCCTTAAAGAAATAGAAGAAAATACAAACAAAAAATTGGAAGAAATGAACAAATCTATGAAAGAAACATGCCAGGAACTAAAAGCTGAAATAAAAGCTGAAATAGAAGCAATAAAAAAGGTGCAAAATGAGGCAAAAATAGAAATAGAAAACCTGAAGAAAAAAGCTGGATCTACAGATACAAGCATAAC
>PVIH01017510.1:0-21925 GCA_004025045.1 Sigmodon hispidus
CAGGGTTCGAATCCGCCCCTCAGAGACCCCTGCAGTTGGTTTGCTCAGTTCACTCAGTTCGGGGTCGCAGTAGGGATCCTTGCAGATACCCTCAGCAGCAGCAGGAGCTGTGGGTGTGGCCAGGTGCAGAGTTCAGCTGCCCCCTGCTCCAGAGTGTGCTGGGACGCTGCAGAGGGCACCGGTCCCGGCGGCGGAACCGCCATTTATTTCACAGTAGTATATGGTATATAAAAATAAACTTCTGATATAAACAACACATCAAAAATGTACATATCATCAACATCAGTAATTCACTTTTGTATAAAAATGAACTGCTGCTCTTTTGGTATTCAATTTGATCTTTTTGTTGGCAGTAATGTCATTTGAAATTCTTGAGGAAAAAGGGAAATGAGACAACTGATATGGATCATACTTTTTATGAAAAAATTCTGAACTCATCATATATCTATCAAATAACCATTTCTTTATTTTATTTTATTTATTTATTTTTCTATCTATCTGCTTGCTTATTTATTTATTTAATTAAGGATGAACCATAATTAGAAAATTCTTAACCAAATTAAACATAAAGGAAGACTTACTTCAATAAAACTAGAAATTGAAAGGTAAATATTATAACAGATATGAATGAAATTTCAAAAAATTATAAGGACATACATTATAAATTTGCTTCAATAAACTGAAGAATCTGAAAAAAATCTGGTGTTTTTAGATAGCAAAATTAAACCTAAATTCAGTGAATGATTTTAACAAATGCATACTTTATAACCTGCTTGAAATACTATTAAAATACTCCATACCAAAAATATAAAAATAGCTGTAGGGCGCGGTTGGCCCTTGTAAAACTTGCTTGAACATTGCATCATGTTCCCCAGCTATTGCACCTCCACCTCTTATGCTAATTAGGTGCTCAGTAGTGACCTATCTGATGTGATCCCTGACTATGCTAATTTGGCACTCCTTACCACCTATCACCAGCTATATGTTAATGAGGCATTACTTTGTGTGCCAATCATATGGCTACATGCGTCCCTGTTTCCCTATATAAGCAGGCTGCATTTCAGGCACTGGGTCTTTCTTCCACCATTCTACCTCAACTGAGCTGTACTCCAATAAAGTGTGATCTGAGAAGAATCGTGCATGTGGTGACTTGTCATTCTGCAGACCAGAAAGCGGCTCCCCACAAATAGCAATAACAGCAATGAACACAAGAAAATATGGGCTTACTTCAGAATTCTACTATAACTTAAAAATACTAAGACAAATATACATAATACAATTCTATAAAACTTAAAAAATAAACAAAGCCTTTAAAAGTTACAAAACCAGTAAAACCCTGATGTTAATCATGATATTTTTTCTTTTTTATTATTTGGTGATTAGAGAATTTTTAAAAATATTCATTTTAGAGATTATACATTTGAGCAACATTATATAATGTACTCTTTTGAAGTGTGAATTTAGTATGTAGTAACTAGGAACAGCAAGCTTCTTTTGCTACTGGTTGTAAAAGTTAAGAAATAAAATATGATCAGTTTCAGTGTGATAAGTTTAGGTTAAAATGAGGTTAAATTTCCTCACACTAGTAAAAAATGTTCCCATAAAATTGGTAAATTGCCTTTGAAGACAGCTTAAGAATTTTGGTCCATATAATTTAAAATGTGTTACTCTAGCCTGTGAAATTTTTCCTATATTTTTTCATAGTCTTTCAACAGAAGTATACTTTCCACAAGTTCTCTGTCTTTGTGTTAGAGACCGTTAGGAATTTAAGAAGGAAAGACAGATACATGTTCAGTGCAAATGCTCCTGAAGTCCTATGTGAAACAAACCTGACATAAGATCAAGCTTATTGAAAACACAATAATTTCTTTAGCAAAACCCTACTCTGTGTTTCAGTTGTAAGCTTCATTTCTCTGATGGCTTTAAATGTTGAACACTTTTTCATGTGTCTTTCAGCCATTTGCAATCCTTCTGCTGAGAAATCTCTTTTTAGTTTGAGTAACATTTTTTAATTGGGTTGTTAAGAGTTTATGGCTCTAGCTTCCTGAATTCTCTATATATTTTAGAGACCAATCCTCTGTTACTTATAGGATTGGTAAAAATTATTTTCCATTCTGCAGACTCTCTTTTTGTCTTATTGACTGTGTACTTGGCCTTAGAGAAGCTTCTCAGTTTCAGGAAGTACCACTTATGATTGTTGTTCTTAGTGTCTGAGGTTCTGGTGCTATATTTAGGAAGTGGTCATCTGTGCCAATGCAGTGAGGGTATTTTCCACTTTCTTTTCTATCAAGTTCAGTGTAGTTGGGTTTATGTTGAGGTCTTTGATCCATTTGGTTCTATTTCCATTTTTCTACATACTACCATCCAATTATGTCAAATCCATTTGTTGAAGATACTATCTTCCTTCCATTGTATATTTTTTGGCCTCTTTGTAAAAAATTATGTGTTCATAGGTGTGTGGGTGAATTGGGAATCAATCTGCCCCAGGATTCAGCAATATCACTCTTAGTCATATACCATAAAGTTGCATATTCATACCCTAAAAGCATTAGCTCAACTATGTTGATAGTATTATTCATAAGAGTAAGAAACTGAAAACAACCTAGATGTCCCTTAACTGAAGAATGGATTAGCAAACTATTGTACACATATACAATGGAGTATTACTTAGTACTAAGAAAAAATGATATTCTAAAATATGCAGGAAAATATGTAAAATGTTCTCCTGAGCAAGGTATCATAATCCCAGAAAGAGAAGCAAGGGAGGTACTAATTCATTAGTTGACTTTTTTTAAAAAATGAGAGAGGGAGATTTCATTGTATATAAGAGCTCAAGGCTAGAACATAGCTAAATTACACAGTGCCTCACATCTGCATTGATGGCCTCTGGGAGGGGTGTGGGTGAGGAAAGACTTGTTTTCTTTAAGAGTCTGGCCACAGGGAGTTTGACTATGCTCCAGAAAGTAAATGAGCATCATGAATGGGCTTTACTTATAAATGGGAAGATCATAAGAGTAGGTATGAATCTGAGAGGTATGAAAACTGTGTTTTATGGGGTGCAAGATATAAAATTACCAAATAATAAATATATAAACAAAAAAGGAATATACTTCTTTTCTGGAAGGTAAAAAAAAGAAAGAAAAGAAAAGAAAGTGGGAAATACCTTCCAATGCATTGGCACAGGTGGCAGTTCCCTAAATATAACACCAATAGCCCAGATACTAAGAACAACAATCAATAAATTGGACTTCTTATGTGATGAAAATTTTCTCTGTGTGCTGTTAATAAAGTAACTAGTTTGGTCTATGTGCAGCACCATAGAAATGGGTAGAGAATGAGAGGATAGACAGGTAGAAGGAGGGCAGAGTTAGCCAGGCTCCATCTGACCCCCAAGGAAGAAACATGTAAGGAATCCAGCTGAGCCAAGGACTGGGACACACGGCAGATAGAATAATAGAAATGGGTTGAATTAAGATGAAAGAGCTAGCTAGTAATGTGCTTGAGACATGGGTCAAACTATGAAATTAATATAAGTGTCTGATTCATTTCTTTGGGGGAAAAAGCCACCACAGGCAAGGTCCAAACTTCTGGCCCAAATGGGGCTGGAAAGCTTCTACAACACTCCAGAAATTGAGAAGCTTTTGTAAGGCCAAGGACACTCTGAATAAGACATAATGACACCCTCCAGAATGGGAAAAGATTTTCACCAACCTTACATGTGACAGAGGACTGATCTCGAAAATGTATAGAGAACTCAAGAAACTGGAGCCCCAAGCCCTAAATAACCCAATTAAAAATACAGTTCAGAACTAAAAAGGGAATTCTCAGCAGAAGAATTACAAATGTTTGAAAGGCACTTGAAAAAGTACTTAACATCTTTACCCATCAGAAAAATGCAAATCAAAACAACTTTGAGATACCACCTTACTTCTGTCAGAATAGCTAATACTAAAAACACAGATGACAGCCTATGTTGGAGAGGATGTGTAATGAACCTGAAGGAAGAAAAAAAATAAAATTTCAATGTTTAGATATTTTACAAAGACATCATATTATCATTCTAGACACCACATATTTTAATCTGATATTGAGTAGTAATGCTCCTGAAGATGTAACGTGATGTCCATCCACCACAGGTATTGAAGAAACCTAAAGAACAAAGAGTGGACTCAATATAAATCTTTTGTTAAGCAAATGACTTTACTGTAGTTTCTTACAAAAGCGTAAGAATTTCATCTGCAACTATATCTAAACAAAGTTATCAGTTGACACTGCTACTTTTCTTAGATCATCTTGGTCATGAAGCAAGAGGAGCCTTATAAAGTTTTGTAGTATCTCTTGAGCTGCTGTCTTTTCTCCATTATGTAATATTGAAAAGTCAGATCTCTTGAACCACCTCTGCTGGACACTAAAACTTTCCCACTATAGTACTTGGTGTTCATGTCTAGCTCAGAGACAAAAGAAGGGACACACATCATCTGATATTCTATCTCTATTAACTGGGAATTTGTAGGGCGCGGTTGGCCCTTGTAAAACTTGCTGGAACATTGCATCATGTTCCCCAGCTATTGCACCTCCACCTCTTATGCTAATTAGGTGCTGAGTAGTGACCTATCCAATGTGATCACTGACTATGCTAATTTGGCACTCCTTACCACCTATCACCAGCTATATGTTAATGAGGCATTACTTTGTGCACCAATCATATGGCTACATGCGTCCCTGTTTCCCTATATAAGCAGGCTGCATTTCAGGCACTGGGTCTTTCTTCCACCATTCTACCTCAACTGAGCTGTACTCCAATAAAGTGTGATCTGAGAAGAATCATGCATGTGGTGACTCGTCATTCTGCAGGCCGGAAAGCGGCTCGCCACAGGAATTGACTGAAACAGTCACTGAATTTCACCTGCAAAAAGAAAAGAAAAGTAAACTTTTTCTGAAGGTCAATAAGTATAGTCAATTTTCATTATTATTGAGAAGTATGTGCCTTTAATATCTTCACTGAATTACTAAGTATTGAATCATTGCCTTTAAAGAAATTCAGGGCTAGATTCCTTCTACTTCTTAATAAAAACATTTTGATCCACTTATCAATATGTGCTTTGGTTCATGTGTCTTAATGTTTAAAACACATATTTAACAACTATCATTGAGTCACTGAAGCTGAATGTATAGGTACATAAAATTTATTGGTGCATTTCTTTACATGTTCCAGTAAAGCACAATCTTCCTTTGCTACCAATCTAAACCATTACTTATTATGATATTTGAAGGCATTTATGATTAAGAAAAATTCAGTCATGAAAGAAAATCTGTACATAACACACAAAGTAGGGGAAGGAGAAAGGTCAAATGCATTAGAGAATGCGCTGAAATAAGCATTACTTTATTCACCTTGAGCTGTGAGCATGTGCGATGGACACTGGAAGAGTTCACGCTTTCCTGCATGTCCATGGTTAGTCACAAAGGCATTATAAATGTGGACCTGAAGATTAAAACTGCCTTTTAGTGAGAAGGAAAATTTTTGCTGGCAAATGTCTATAAACAAAATTGACAAGAGCAGGCAAAAGTCCTGTCTGTTATGATACCTGTAGGTAGGTTACTTTGAAGAAAAACAACAAAAAATACAAAATAATTGAAATACGTATTCCTGGCACTATTTGATTTTGTATGAACTGCAAAAAAAAAAAAAAAAAAAAAAAAAAAACAGTTACACTAGGATAGTATCATAGGTCTAAAAATAAATAATGAAAATATACTTTGATTTTCATAGTTCATGTATTAACATTTTGTTACATTGTATTAAATAGGTAATAAATTGAAATGCAGTATGTAATATTTGACACACCTTATTAATCAGTATTTAATTTTATAAGAAAATAAATACTAGTGTATAATTTACTAGTGCAGTGAATTAAATAGAAATAAATTTTATAACAATGCAAAAATTTAAATTATATTTATATATTGCTTTAGTCATTATTGATTTTAATAGATAAGTTGTTTTTAAAAGTTTGTATTAATATTTTTCCCACTTTTGCTTATTGTGTTAAATTACAAAACTCCTTTTGAACATACCATTAGAAGGAAAATTTTCTGTGCTGCTACATTCTGGTATATTTTCTGGTAGTGAAACAGTATATTCTAATAACATTTTGTTGTGTTTGCAATTATATTTTGATTTTCAAAAATATACCTAGAAACTCACCTTTAATTACCAAATGTGTTATGAGATGAATGAAATAAAACAGTGAGAGTGACTTATCATATTCTGAATCTGCCTTATAACTATTACTTAATTAAAAAATAAGGCCAGTACTGAAATACAAATTGCATAAAGGTTCAAAATAATAACTGCCTAATAATACTTTCTGAGCAATTTGGAAGACTTAGTGCTTTGCAAGACTATCTGAGGGCTATCAGGATGAGTATTGTCAATTACTACTGTTTTGACTTTAGTATTCACACTACTATATCTCATTGTAAGACATTTCTCACCAGCACAATAGTATTTAGAGTTCCAGATGTCAGAAGATATTACTCTAAGTAATGGCCCTTTCACTGACACTTTGATTAAGATGTTCTAAGTGTTCAAACAAATTATGGTCTTGTTCTCTTTAATTTTGATGCTCAATGTTAATCCTAGATTGTTGCTTATAATATACAATAATTGGAAAAATAAAAATATTTAACAAATCAAATAGTGACTCTAGAGTCAAGAAAGACAACTTACTCTTGTCTGTACCCTGCAGAGAGTAGTCCAAAAACACATCGCACATCATAAATGCAGCTTGCTTAGATCATATCCTGTCTTCCACTAATAATGATAGCAAGACTGAGTGGAGGGAATACTACTGCACAGACACTTTTCTGCAATTTGCAAGCCAGATTATTGTAAATCCTTTCCTTGTGTCATTACCAATCAATTAATACCAACAAAATGTAAACTGACTAAATAATTTCAAGAAAATATCTGGGTATCTATAATGTGTAAGAAGATTGGAGATTCTTATTTTTCTTTTTTACTTTGAGCAGTATTATAAGGGGGATTTAAAAGCCTGAAAAAATACCATGCATGAGAATATATTTCTGAAATCAAAACACTGGAA
Source organism: Sigmodon hispidus (assembly GCA_004025045.1). Taxonomy (NCBI): domain Eukaryota; kingdom Metazoa; phylum Chordata; class Mammalia; order Rodentia; family Cricetidae; genus Sigmodon; species Sigmodon hispidus. The sequence continues at coordinate 7,110 of PVIH01017510.1, forward strand.
AACAAAAGGAAGAATTAATGAGTTTATGACTTACCTTAGCTACATATGAAATTCCAGGATAATCTGAGTTATATGAGACTCCATATTAAAAACAAACAAAAGCCTAGACCAATAAAAATAAGTTTTATTCAAATATCTATGTAAAATATTCTCTTAGTTATTTTTGAAATATTCAATATTTTAAATATCATCATCTGAATTATATAAATCACATAAATATCCTTATTAGAATAATGACTTATCTATAATTTTATATTAGTAAAATTTTGTCATTAGAGTCTATTCATTTGATTCTCTTCATTGTGATATTATAAATAATATAACATTTCCAGAAAACTGTTAAATGTGCTAAAATATTGTAAAATATTGAAGTTCTTTAAAAAAATCAATATTTAATTAACATGAACTGAAACAGAGTTTTGAATATTCATAGAGCATATGCATTTTATATATAATTTCACCTTTTGTGTTTTAAGTATAGACTTTTAAGTAACCATAAATTAAATAAAACTATATCTGGATTTCTGAAATAATAATAGCATTAGAAATATTGCTTCAGTAACAAAAATGCATTAGAGTCATGAAAATTAAGCTATTATAATTTTTCCCTTAAATAATAATTCATTAAGAACTGACAAAAGACTTCAGGTACAATTGTCATTTTACTTAGACATCATATTCTCAATAAGTGATATAAAAAGAGGACTACCTGCAGCCTGCCCAGGGATGGGATGGGCATTTGTGGAGAAGAAAGAATGACCTGATGTGGTGGAAGTGGGAAGAGACCTTGAATAAGGATATACAAGGTTAGAAAGTGTGACTTCTTTGCTAATAATAATAATAGAATAAATAAATAAATAAATAAATAATAAAATTAAAAAAGAGGACTATCTAGCTTTCTGTACAAAACAGTTATCCCATCACCTGTTAGATCTGTAGCAGAACAAGTTATCTTTATAGTGCCACTAGGTCCCAACTCAGAATTTATTCCAACACTACAGTTTTGCTCTTTTCTTTTTCTTTTTTTTTTTTAAGAGTACATATTACTTTATTTTTTTTCCTTCTTTATTTTGTATTTATCAAAAAAAAAAAAAAACACAGTAAAAAGAATTTAAAATGTGGAAGAGTTAACAATAACTATACAGAGGATAAGAATGATAAGCATGGCTTATCAAGGGAAGAAATACAAATAAGATTGCTACATCTATATTTTCTTTGTGTTGCTCTTTTCAAGTAGTCCCTTTCTCAAGGGCAATGCCCTAACAACCATTCACAAAGGAAAATCTTGCTGCAATACCACTATTAGATAGTCAAAGTTAGTATATATTAGAGAAACTGAGGTTCTGAAAATGTCAGTATTTATTTCAAAATAATTTAGAATTGTGAATGTAAGTTAAAATTCTACAATGTCTCATTCACATAGCTAATTAGATACTCAAATTTCAAGTTAACATTTCTCTGTGATCAGCCAGCTTTATACTCTGAAGGAAGAGCACTCTAAAGTCAATGCCACAAACCATTTATTAATAAGTCATTAAATTAACTCTTAAGGTTTCATTTTTATCATTTTTTTTTCATATATACTACTAATATCCCTCCTTTTCTTCATGCTAGTCCCTCCCAGTCTTCCCTCAGTCCCTCCAGTCCCTCCCCAATTTATTCCCCAGGTAAAGCAAGGAGTTTCAAGGTAGTTCAGTTAAGTCTGGCATATCCAGTTGAGATAGGACACAGTCTTTCATTCCAGTAATAAGGCTGGTTTAGATGTTCCTCTGTAGGAAACAGTCTCCAGCCTTATTACACATTATGGGAGGGGCTGGAAGACAGAGGAAGAAATGGACACTAATTTAAATCGATATATGATCCATTTTCTTCTCATTTCTCTTGCCATAGTATGTTTAATTTTAATCATATGGATGCAATTACACAGTCATAAAATGATAATTATGCAACTCTCCCTAAAAGATCATTTTGAGTTTTGTTTTGTCTAATGTTGCATACACTTCAAACTTTTTCAAGCCAAATTGACCTTTTTGGTTTTCTTTATTTATTATAAATATATCTTTTATTATGAATACAGACATATTTTTTATCCATGTATATCCTTGTTCAAACTCCCTTCCCACTCAAGCCCTTTATCCAAATAGAAAGAATGTAAAATTGAGTAGAATTTGTATGTTTATGGTATTTGTCAAGGAGAGAAGAAACTTATTCTATTTTTCAGAGAAGTGTGAACATAGACCTGTGCAAAGATGTGTTGCAATGCTTCTAGATGCATTATTCCAAGAAGTGTGTATGTTTGTGTGTTGTGTGCATAAAATGTGAGGGTAAAGTAGCTAAGCGTCCAATTTTATTGTTAGTAGTGAGGAAGGGCTTAACCTAAGGTAGATGAAGACTCAGAATGCTAAGCATCTTCCAAAACTTCCCTCACACAAAACTTCTATATGAATCTCTGATTCCATGTAACATGTTCTTCTCTTTACATATGGTACTTAAAACAAATTGTATAAGTGCATGTCTTTCCCTAGAAGAGACTGCTACAAGTCTCACTCTTCTCATATTCTACCTCTTTGTGCTATATCATAAAATCTTGGAACTAAAAAAGAATGTTGTTAGCTGATTAATGCAATTCATGTAAACAAATGTACTTTAATAATGATGTCTCTGTTGAATAGAAATTATCTGATTATTACACTTCGTACTTCATACAATAAACTTCCTGAGACATTCTATTTCCATTTACTATAATAATGATAAATAATTAAGTCATCATAAGTGTTGTTATAATAATTTAGAAGATGAGTAAATTTCACTTCCCCAAATAAATTCTGTTTTCTCCGCTACTTCTTATTTTTTTTCCAAGATGGGGAGAATTTTTTTAGAAGTATCTCCTATTTTTTCCTTTATTTAAAAGTTTTTTATTTTAATTTTACATACCAACCACAGTTCCCCTTCCCTCCCCTCCTCCTACTAGCTCCCAGCTTCTCCCCACCCTACCCCTCCTCCACTTCTCAGAGAGGGCAATCAAAGGTTTCAATATGCTAATTTTTTCTTGTTGAATTTATTTGAACTTCAAATATTTGGAAAATTCTTTTTATTTTGTGCTCACAATTTAGTCTATGTAACATTAGTTAACCTCTGCTCAATTTATTAAGTCCTTTGTTAATTCATTCTCAATGACGTCAGCCAGCTAATATTTTTGCTTACATATGAGCAAAACTGCAATAATATAAAACAGATTTTTGTAGTTCATCTTTGTTTTCAATTGGTTGGTCTTATTTTTGTTAGTGCTTTTATTTTACAGTAAATTAGTTACAGATGAAGCACTGCTATTATAATGTCAAAGTAACCACTTCCTAAGTCACGTATTTGGTTTTTCACAAACAAATGAACATACATTGTTTAACATACAATTTTTTTGAGTTGTTTATATTTATTTGAATGTATCAACATGTGTTTCTTTAACAGATATCTGTTGCTTTGGTATGAGATACATTATATAAGTACATATTCTAGGTAAAAGGACTGGTAGATTTAGAGATCATGAAAGAAGAAAGATATCACAGGTAAACCAAGACTCTCTTTCATAATTCTAGGAGTATCAGATAATCCCTAGGACAAAATAGTATTTGCCTGATATGCTTTAGTCTGTCTCATCTTTTAAGGGCATTGGTCCTGCAGAAATAAACATCTTACTTCAGTGAATTTCCATTCATGCAGAGAGAAGCTTCCAGAGAAAAAGAGTCCAGGAAGCAGAAGTTAGCTGTTTTAAAATAGTAAATGGCGTTCATTACCCTACTATGGACTAGGACATTAGAATACTTACACTGGGAGGTGAGGGGAAAAAAAGACAGACATAAAGAAGTAGTTAGGGCTTCAGATAATAGTAGAATGAAAATGAAAGTCAAACGTTTTGGGGATATGAAATTAATACATATGACAAACTCAACAGTAAGGGAGGAAACATGAGGAAACAGCAGAATGAAACAAAAAGATGTAGGTGCCTCCTGACAGCAGTTTTAAAAGTATGCTCCTTGATTTCAATGTGGCATCCTTGTAGTATCTCACAATGTTGCCCAGGCGTGAGGTAATGTTCTTGTACACTATAAAGTTTTGTTACTTGCATTAGATTAATAAAATGCTGGAAGGCAGAAAGTAGATGTGGGCAACCAGTCTAGGAGAATTTTGGGATGAGGAATAACAGACTTCAGACGCCAGCCAGACACAGAGGAAACAAGTTCAGAATACTGCACTGAGAAAGGGTACCAAGCCAGGTGGCTAAACATCGATAATAAACATGACTTAATTTAAAGGAAGGAGTTACCAAGTAACAGGCCTGAGCTATAGGCCAAAAAGTTGATAATTAATATAAACCTTTGTGTGATTATTTGGGACTAGACAGACAGGGCAGAGAAACTTGTGACTAGATCCAGACTCTGTGATATGCATAGAAAGACAGAAATGGAATGTTCCCTCACTTTTGGACATAATTTATGTTCTAATCATATAATTATGTCTCTCCTAGTCATAGTAAAAATAATTCTCATGTTGTCACAACATGTAGTGTTTCACCCTATTTGAATACTTATTATTCAGTATTCATCCAGGTTTCTCACGTTAAGGTACACTCCTTAAGGTTCATTTTTATATGGCATTGACAATAATGAACTTGATACTTTTTAAATAATGAAGAATATATTAGGTTTGGGAGGAGAAAGAAAAGATGACAAGATATAAGAAAGAGAATATTAAAAGAAGGCCTTTGTTGTTTTAAGCCTTTTTTTTCTGTACTGTCTCTAAACTATTGAATCTTCCTTGGGGCTCTGAGTGTATCAGCTAATTTTTCTAAAAATTAAAAATATAGGATAAAGTAGTGAAAAGATATAACAACATCAAAAATGTATCTCTCCAGAACTCCTTAAATGAGAGGAGGAAGGTGAAAACATTTTTAAATTTTCAACATTACAGTTACAATTAAATGTGACTTTCTTCTAATCTACTACTCAAGAATTTTCTTCATCTAATTACTTAACTTATTTAAAGATAAAACTTCTATCTTTTCTCTATAAATCTACAAGTAGAAATAATCTATAGTAGTGTTCAGCTTTCCATTTGCAAGAAAAAATTGAAGTTAATTTAACTCTTCTAAGGATAAGCTATTTCATCATAATGAAAATAGAGTTATGTTTCCCCAAGATTAAACTAACATGTTTGGTAAGCATAAAATACTGCTTCAACCTCTGAAGTCAATTTTTACATTTTTAGAAATCAAGGAAATGTATTTTGGGGTTTTAAAAATTTAACTTGGTTTAAATAAAGTCATTCAAAACACATTATTTCTCATTAGCAGACTGTAAGTCATTTCCATTCTTCCTGTAAGTTATTTCTGTACATAGCTATTACAGGGTATTTAGTCTTCACTCAACAAACTTTTACCTGATATCTAAAATGTGAAAATTGGCCAAGTGCTTTTCCAAGTCCTGAGCATGTAAATCAGTGTAAAATAAATCCCATAATAAGAAATATTTTTTTAAAAACAGACTATGACATGATTTCACATAATAATATATGGAAAGAAAAAAATATACACTCAGGTGGGGTGAGACTGAGAAGCAATGTGAACATAAATCTGCCTTTTTTGTAAAGAAAACAGGAGTGTTTCCTCACGTGGTGTCTCTTGTTTTAGCAACTTTAGGCAAATAGAGAACTCCTGATACTTAAGTGGGATCAGTCTAAAAAATGCTAATGTTTGCCAAATCACAGAGAATGGAGAATTGTCATCTGACAGAAAAATAGCAAAGGTAATAAAGTTGAGGAAAGAAAAACAAAACACTATGACATCTGGTAGAACATATTTCAAGTTAATCAGCTATAATTACCAAATCATAGCTAATTACCAAGTGATTTCCTTTACTGTGCTGTGTTTATCATACCACAAATGTTATGTTTTAGCATAATGTAGTTTTTCCATGTATTATTGCTATTGTTCAAAGTGACTTGATGAATAATTAGACTTTAGAGCTATGAAAATAAATATCAAAACTACTCTATGCCATCTTTTATTTATGCACCATCTGGACTTCTAAATATTTAATATATAAAGAAACTAAATAAATAAGATTAAAAAACCGACAGTAATTCAGAAGCTGTAATAGCTATTAATAACTGAGTATATTAATGTGATATTTCTTAATTAGGAAGATTAAGCCTTGCAGTCATTGTCAATGCTAAAAAGGCAAAGAAGCCTCAATCTTACATCAGAGGATACACATTAAATAATGCATTTTATAATTATTGCAGGAAAACCTGTATCTTACTAGTATTTCAGAGCCAAAACATGTTTTTGTATATCCAGTTTTCTTCTTTGAGAGTACAAGCATGATTGACATTTAAAAATGATTTATATTTAAAGATACATAATTGTAAAAATGCAAGGAATAGGCACAAAACTAAGAGGTAAGTTTAGTTTAGTTCTTTGCTAGTGTTTTTTGAACCTGAACTCTGTCCCCACACACATAAAATCAAATGGGAATTACTGGAAAAGAATATAATCTCATTCCTTAGCCCTAAACAGATATAGGTAAATGTGACTACGCTAAAAATGTATTTAACAGCATCCAATTATAAGACAATATATTTTAGTCTCAACCCTTACAATATATTCACAAGCTGCTCATCAGATCAGAGTGTGATCTTTGACACTTCAATTAATTTCAACAGTAAAAAAAAAAAAAAAAATATATCCTAAAATTCGCAGGCAAATGGATGGATTTGAAGAATATCCTCCAAAGTTAGGTATCCCAAACACAGAAAGATAAGCAGGGGATGTCCTCACTTACCAGTGGACTTTAAGTAAAAAGCAATGTAAACCCAAGCTGCAAACCACAACCACTGAACAGCTTGAGATCTGAAGCATTTTGATCACCTGATTCCCTCCAGAGGAACACCTGACCCAGTCTTGATGTTGAGATGAGGAAAGTGCATTTGCCTGGCGCAGATGCTGAACTAAGCCACCTTGGTACCTTGGGACTTCCTGCCCTTGCTGGGGAAGAGATAAGGAGATGGGGAGAAGAGAGAGTGACTGGGAGGGGCAGGAAAGGGAAGGGTTTGAACAAGGGGATACATGGATACAAAATGAGACTTTATTAAAAAAATAAGTGAAAATTAAAAAACTCATAGCAATTGATTTAAGAAATAAAATGTTAATTTTTATTTAAACATTACCTTTAAACATTACTTAGTTTTTATAAAACAGTTTCATAAAATTATATTTTGACAATGTTTCCTAAATAGCTTCTACTCTCACCCATCTTCTCTTTTCTTACCTTTTCTTAATTATTTTGTGTTCTCCCATGTTATTTTTTCTCTCTTTTTATATCATATACATAACAGACAATAGGAAGAGGAGGGTGGGAGAGAGAGAGAGAGAGAGAGAGAGAGAAAGAAAGAGCAAGATATGTGTGTATAAATATTAACCTCTCTCTCAGGTCTTCCAAAAACATTTCTCAAGTCTCTCTGCAGCTCCATAGCAGAGTACTCTCTGTGGCCTCCTTTTCTATCAAACCAATCTAGAAATTCAAGTAAATCACAAAAAGTCCAAACTTCTTTCACTTCACTTATTGGTTTATTCTAGCTCCCAACCTCAGCAGGCCCTCCTTAAAAAACTGTAGACCACTCTGAGAAACAAAGTAGATAGGCTAACTAAACATCTTTGGTCCTCACTCCCTAATGCAAACTCCCCAGTCTCATCTTCAGCTTTACAACATTTTACCTGCTGGTTTGTCTTTGTGGCCCCATTAAAAATATGTAATAAAGATTGTCTGTTCCAATCTTTCTTCCATTTTATCTTGTTAAACTTTAGGATAGCTGCTAACTTTATAAAGTAGTCTCTGAATGCCTGGAAGCCTGATAGCCATGCCTTCTACAGAAGCAAGTAGGCTAGCATAGCAAGCACATTGGCTTTAGATCTTCACTCTCCCCTGTGGTAATAGTTTGGTTTTGCTCTAACAAATAAAGATTGCCTGAAGATCAGAGGGCAGAGCTAGCAACTAATTAACCATAAAGGCCAAGCAGCGGTGGCATATACCTTTAATCCTCCTACTTGGGAGGAAATAGCAGGAAGATCAGGAGTTCAAAATCTTGTCCTATCCCATGCTAAGTAGCAGACACTATTATTGATTCTCTTTGCTTTCCCCAGCACAGGTCTAAGATTTTCTTGGAAAGCCCTGCTTTCATTACTTCTGTAGAGCAACTCAATCACTCCCTTCCAAGGCTATCTCCTATTCTTAAGTGGTAGATCTTAATACATAGAAACATATTTAACCAGAAACTCTATTAGCCACACCTATAATGATCCCATAAGAGTTTTCTACCAGACAGTGAACAGACTCTTACTATCCTGAGAACTAGAAATGGCAACAGAAACAAAAAATAAACAAAAGCAAAATAAAACAAAAGGATTATTCAACAAAGAAAAGACCAGATAAGTACCTGAAATTACAATCTTTACAAACCTAGATGGCAAGACACCAGAATACAAAACATGGCAAATAATAAATATGTCTTCACTAGAGCCTGGAAACCCTACCACAGAAGACTCTAAATATTATAACATGGCTGAAGTATAAGACAAAGGCATTAAAATAGCCTTTATGACTAACATATATGTCCTTAAAGAAGTAAATAAATCTCATTTTAATATTCTCTGAGAACAATAACAAAGAGAGAAAGGAAATAAAACAATTTTTAAAAGAAAAGTGAAATTATAATAAATAAAGAAAATACAAACTGAGTGAAATCTGGCAAAACAAAAAGAAAGTAGATGAATTCCAGGTGCAACCTCAACAATAGAATACAAGAGATGAAATAAAAAATTCCAGGTACTGAATGAACAATTTTATTAAAAAAATGGATAATTTATTCAAGGAAAATGTTAAATCTAAAATAATATACTCCTGGAAGAACACCTTTAGAAAATCTAGGACAATATAAAAATGAGTAAACATAAAAATCATAGAAGGAAAAGAAACCCAGGCCAAAGACGTAGAAAATAATCTCAACAAAATTGTCACACCTAATGTCCATAAGATAAAGAGGAAGATGCCTACCAAGGTACAAGAAGTGCATGAAGAACAAGTAGATTGGATCAAACTTCCCCATGACACAAAATAATCCCGACACTAAACATTTAGGACATAACAACAACAGAAAGAATATTAAATGTTTCAAGAGAAAAGAACTGAATAATATCTAAAGGGAGACCAACTAAAGTAACACATACTTCTCAATGGAGACTCTAAAAGATTAAAGGGCCTGGGTAGATGTTTCACAGGGTATGAGATAACATATGTCAGCTCATAGTATTAAAACAAGAAAAAAAATCAGTTTTAATTAATGGAAAAAACTATAATAGTATGACAAAATTTTAGCAATGCCTATCTACAAAACCAGTCCAGTTGAAATTGCTAAAGTGAAAATATCAATTGTGGTTCTTTAAAAGAAAATTGTTCCAAAGGGAGTGGCAAAATTAGGAAGGAGGATATTGAATCCCAGTATTCTGAGAAACTGCCATACTGCATTCCAGAGTGTCTGGACAAAAGAAGAGGAGAAGAGAGAATGACTGGGAGGGATGGGAGGGGGAAGGAAGTTTGAACAGGGGAATGCATGGATAAAAACTAAGAATTTATTCATAAAAAAAGAAAAATAAAGGAAGGAGGTGTGGCTTGTTGAAGTGGATGAGGCTTTGTTGGACAAAGTTTGCCACAGTGGAGACTGGCTATGAGATCTCATATATGCTCAGGTCACACTCAGTGTCTTAGACATCTTACTATTGATGATAGGTCAAGATGTAGAAATTTTGGCTCCTTCTGGAGCACCATGATGTACCATAATAATAATGATTAAAGTTCTGATAATGTAATCAGTTCAATTATTTCTTTTATTTATAAGCATTTCCATGGTCTTGATGTCTCTTGATAGCAGTAAAAACCCTAAGTAAGACATAACCTAAAACAGATAGCCTCACTCAATAAAAAGAAAGTGTAAATCATTCCAGATTAACAATTCAAAAAACAAAAATAAACATACACACATAACAGAAGCAAAATAACAGGAATCAACATCACTGGTCATCAAAACTCAATGTCATATATCACTTTTCCCAATTAAAACACTAACAATATTTTTTAAGAAACATTTATTTGCTGTGCCCTAGAAAACCACCACAGTATCAAGTATATATATTAGTTGAGGATAAAGAATATAAAAAATATTTTAATCTAAGTAACAAGCTGGTACAGACAGTTTAATATCTAATAAAACAGACTTCAAGCCAATTCTAATAAAAAGAGATGAGTGGAAACTGTATATTCATCAAAGTAAAAACCTACCAATATGCCTTTGCAACTGTTAGCATCTTTGTACTAAACAAATGAATATCCAGATTTTTTAAAGAAATACTACTGCCACTTAAATCACATATTGACCCTCACACACTGGTAATGGGATAGCTCAATACCCAAATTTCACCATGGTTTATTGTGACAAAAGATGAACAAAGAAATACTGAAGTTAAATGATGCTATAAAGAAAAGAAACCTAAAAGATATATAAATAGTATTTCCCCAAAGCCAAAAAAGATAGTTTATCTTCAGTAATGCATGTCTCTCTCTCTCTCTCCTCTCTCTCTCTCCTCTCTCTCTCTCTCTCTCTCTCTCTCTCTCTCTCTCTCTCTCTCTCTCACACCATAAACTCAAATGCTTTTTCAGTCTCAGCACATAAAAGAAAATTGAAATAACATCTTGCTTTCTATCCGATATCTAAAGAACTAAAAATTAACATCAGAAAGTACACAAACACATGGATACTGAAAAATTTTCTCCCCCCCCTTTTTTTTTTTTAAAAAAAAGGGTCATTACAGATATAAAGGCAGAAATATTTTCTAGAATTTAATGGAAATGAATATACAACATTCACAACTTATAAAACAATGAAAGTTGTGCTAAGAGAAAATTTCATATGACTGAGTCACTACACAAAATTACTCATCTTATTCATACTAGTAACTTAACAGACAACCTAAAAGGTCTAAGAGTCAAGTTTTTAGCACTGAGTGACTACATATGAAAAACTAAAAACTGTCATAACAGTAACTTAACAAATGCCTCATAGATCTAGAAAAGAAATAAAATAAAAATAAATCATACACAAAAGGAGTAAAAGAAAATAAATAATCCTCAGAGCTTATATAAATGAACAATAACAAAACTAAAAAGTAGCAGAGAAACAAAGAGCTTGTTCTTTGAAAAAAAAATTAGTGAGATTGGTAATCCTAATAATCAAAATTAACTAAAAGGCATACAGAGAGAAAAGCCAATTAACAAAATTTACAATTAAAGAGGAAAACATGAACAAAGAAAAAATAAATTTAGAAAATTATAAGGGTGTAGTTTAAAATTTATACTACACTAAATATGCATTCAGTAACAATTAATAAAAAAGATGAATTTGAAGAAGAGGAATTTATATGGAGATTATAAGTACATTATAATTTTAAAATTGTGATATGTGCACTGCATTTATGTATGTAGCTTAGTAAAAACTATTCCTTGAGGGACCCAAACAATTTTTGGTAGTCCACAAAATCATCATTAAAATATACTCTTTACTGATATCTGATGTGGGATATTTTTCTGTAAATTGTGAATTACCATTTGATAATAAAAAACTGTTTTGGCCTTTGGCAAGGCATTTTAGAAGCAGACAATAAATTCAAGCATAGATAAAAGAGGAGGTCAGAGTTAGACATAGATGTTGCAAGCTGCTTCTGAAAGAGCAAAATGTGAAAGTACAAATAAGCTACATGGCAAAACAAAGGTTAGAATAAATGAGTTAAGTTAGAAGAGATAGAATAAATGAGTTAAGTTAGAAGAGCTAGCAAGTAATGAGCCTTAGACAGAAGCCCAACATATTGTAATTAATTTAAGCCTCTGTATGTTTCTGTGGGACTGTAGGTCTGCTGGTTTGAACCTCAGGACTACCTAGGACAGACACATTTTACTACAGATAGCTTCTCTTATAAGATCCTCAATACCATGTAATAATAATCAGCTTTCTTTGGTTATTTTTCTGTGTTACAGGCAAGTTTTTTATCTATTCAATGTATTAAGAAAACATGTAAATAACAATAACATCAATAGACAATTCATATGAAACAATTCTGCTTGCTTTTACCTAGGTATTAAAATCTATTTGGTAGCATAAAATTTCTGACCCAGACTAGTCTTGAGATCCAGACCAGTAGTCCCAAATAATCATATAAGGAGTTTATTAGTTACATCCTGTTTCTTCCCAGCTCTTAAAACTTAACCTGTATCTATTTACTTATACCTTGACACTTGCCTTGTGGCTTACATGTAGTCTGTTACATATTGCTCTGTAATGGGTTTCAGGTATTCTTAAGGGAATCTTTAGTATCTCCTGAGAATTAGGACCCTGATGGGGCATGGCCAGAATCAATTGAGACCTGGAAGCACCAACTTCCCTTCCTGCTTCTTGCCTACCTTCTTGGAGAGCAGCCTGATATGAAACATTTCTATGTTGCTTGGCCCACCCTTCCTTAACCACTGTTTAGAAGATGGCATATATTGATGGCACAGATCACTCTGGCTGCCCTGAGAGAGATGCCAATGTCTCTAACATGTGTGCAGGAACATTTGGCCAGGTACTATGCAGGTTAATCTGAGAGCCCTTTTCTCCCTGCCAGCTATGGCTTTTGGTCCTTTGGCTAGGCAAACCACAGGGACTACACTCCCATGAGTGTAGCAGTTATTTGGTTTGGATAGTCATGTAGCCATATTGCAGAAACCTGTCTGACCCTACCTACTCAGCTGTGCTCCAGAAAGCAAGACATTGAACTTGACTGTGACAATGCTGGCAAAAAGTCACAATTACATCTGGTTAAGGTAACTAAATATTTGGCAATTATCTTCAACAATATCTGACAATTTATCTTCTTAGGACTCAACAATTTTCTTTTTACATGACTATATTTCTGAGGGTTTCAGTCCCTCAGTCCTATTACTTCTTGGCTTGATTCTATATTTTACATTTAAAAAATGGCCAGATACCCTTTGCTCACACCCATATGAGATGCTTATTAGCATAATGGAAGATTTGAAATCTAGGAATGAGCAATTTCTCTCTAAGTTGGGTGACATGTGAACTATAGCTGATAAAGTAGTAAACAAAGTTACTTTTCCAGAAATTGATTACAGCAAACTTTCAGATAGGACTTCTTCCTCATATGTGAATTTTAAGAACATACAAGACAATGCATACTTCATGTTGATTTTGAGAATAAGGTTGAAAATTATGTTAATGATAAAAAATAGTAAAATTGTTGATTCTATGATATCATTAGAAAGATTGTCTAACCAGGACAATCAAACACTAGAAAAAAACACAGTCTCCAAGTTGCAGCATGTTGCAATACTGAAGAAGGCTTTTAAGACATTATCTACCCAAAACAATTCAGGACTTTCTAATATGAGATATTATGGTAAGAAAAATGTTCTGCCTAAGGTGGTGACTGTAATTGGATTGTGCTGGTAATGTAAATATTTGTTCTGCCTATGAATTTAATAAAAAGCTGATTGGCCAAAAGCAAACAGGAAGTGTTGGCAGAGCTACCAGGTTAAGAAAACTCAGGAACATCTCAGAGCAGACACAGATGCCAGAGTCACCAGAGCTGCCAGGAGATGCAAAGGAAATGCTGCTCTGAGAAAAGGTACTGAGCAACACAGCTGAACAAGATGGATTGAGTTCATATGAAGGAGCTAGCATGTTATATGCTTGGGCTCTAGGCCAATCAGTATAAAAATAACATAAGCCTGTGTATGATTATTTGAGGCAAAGTGAAGTTGAGAGTAAGACCTTTGGTCCAGGCTCAGAAAGTCCTGCCAGAATCATTTACAACAAATGGCTGCCCAGTGTGGGTGATAAACACCCACATACAGCTTGAGAAACATTTAAAAAGGGTTCTAAAGCACCAAATCAGAGCCAAAAACAGCTTCTGAGTTGTGCCTCACACATATGCCATGGTACAGAGATGCCCTGGCCCTGGTGAGGCGTGTGGACTTGAATTTCAAAATGGTAGGCCCATGGCAGGCAGCTTAAACCAAGGCCAGTTCCTGAAGTCTCACAAAAGGCTCAATATAAGAAACAAGCTGCTTATGTTGGATTTAAGGTTGCTGTTCTTACAGGCAAATGGGAACAGAGTCAAAAATTGATTCTTAGTAGAGGCAACATTTTCTTGGATCAGTTCTGTTTGCTTGAGGCAAGCAGAGGTGTGACTTTTTAAAGTGAGGCTTCCTTGATACACCTTTAGAGGCAAAACACTTGTCTTTTAAGAGGCTTTGCTACCAAATACTTAAATGGAGTTAATGAGCAGCAGACAGCAGTGCTTTACTTGGTGATTATATGAACCGCAAAATTCCCCAGAGTGGAAACTGTGTCTGATAATTAGCTAAAAAGCTAAACTTCAGTTAGACTAGAAGCTGGGTGGAGCCAAGCAGCCCCTCTAGTGATGTCTTTAATCCTTAGTGCCACACCTTCATAGATTAAGGGTGTGGTCAGAAACAGAAATAGAGGAAACTGGGTGAAGGGTTAAAGGCATGAACAGAAACTGAAAGTAATACAAGGAGCTGTGTGGAATCAGCCACCTTAGTGAAGACTCTAATCCTTAAAACAAACCTTGACAGAATAAAGGTATGTAGAAATAGAAAGAAATAAATACATCTGGGTGGGTCAGCCACCCTAGT
>PVIH01017510.1:22025-41685 GCA_004025045.1 Sigmodon hispidus
AAAAAAAAAAAAAAAAAAAAAAAAAAAAAAAAAAAAAAAAAAAAAAAAAAAAAAAAAAAAAAAAAAAAAAAAAAAAAAAAAAAAAAAAAAAAAAAAAAAAAAAAAAAAAAAAAAAAAAAAAAAAAAAAAAAAAAAAAAAAAACCTGTAAATCGTTTAGGGTATGTTTAAAATACATTAGGCTTGAGAAAGAAAATTAAATTTTTTAAAAAAGGATGAAGTCCTTTTAAAAGAAGAAATAGAGTTCAGAGAAATAGTAATAAGTCACATAAAAAAAGGAAAACATAAAGAATGTCTGGATACTGTATATAATTGTCTTCTCTTTAAATTTTTTGACTATAAAGAAAGTAGTAAAAGCTGCTAAAAGCCATTTGAATATAAGTGCTGTTGCATTAATCCAACTTATATATTTGGTAAATGAGTTGTCAACAAAATTGAAATCCAAAGATATGCTGCTTTGGAGAAGAGGTTTTCTTTTTATTTCTACAAAAAATGAAAAGCTGTGGATTTATTCCCTGTTAAAGAAAATAAAGTTTGATCAAGAAAGACCCACTAGAAAGTCTCCAATGAAAATGGATGTCCCAGATGATTCAGAATTTCAGAGCACCTCTGCTGCAGTTTCCACTGAGATCATCATCTAAAAATACTTCAAGGATACTGACTAAGATGATCCAGTCTTACAGACTATTCCACTAAAGATTTACCCTTAATCCTAAAATTTTCTTTGGATCTCCATGAGATTGTCAGCAAACCCATTCAGGTGGAAATAGCCTACATGACTATGCCCACATTCCCAAAAAATAGATTGTGTATTTTTGTGTTTTTTTTTTTTTTTTTTTTTTTTTTTTTTTTTTTTTTTTTTTTTTTTTTTTTTTTTTTTTTTTTTTTTTTTTTTTTTTTTTTTTTTTTTTTTTTTTTTTTTTTTTTTTTTTTTTTTTTTTTTTTTTTTTTTTTTTTTTTTTACAATATTGGGTATAATTTGCTATAGATAATGGGATTAAAAAGATATTATATTTGCATTTCTTCTTGTTTTAAAAAGAGAAAAAGGGGAAATTTAGTGGGATTATTCTGGTAATGTAAATATTTGTACTGTCTATGGGTTTAATAAAAAGCTGATTGGCCAAAGGCAAACAGGAAGTGTGGGTGTGGGCTCCTGGCTAAGAAAACTCAGAAACATCTCAGAGCAGAAACAGATGTCAGACACAGATGCCAGAGTCACCGGAACTGCTGGGAGACTCAGAGAAAATACTGCTCTGAGAAAAGGTACTGAGAGCCATGCAGCTAAATGTTGTAGAAGGTTTCCGGGGCTGATCTGGGCATGGAGGTTCGGATCTGACCCGCGGTGGCTCTTGTCCCTCAAAGAAATGAATCAGACACTTATATTAACTTCATACTATTTGGCCCATGTCTCAAGCACATTAGTAGCTAGCTCTTTCATATTAATTTAACCCATTTCTTGTATTCTGTCTGCCATGTGTCTCGGCCCTTGGCTCACCTGAATTCGTTACATGTTTCCTCGGGGATCAGAAGGAGACTGGCTAACTCCACCATCCTTCTACCTGTCTCTCCTTTGATTCTCCACTTAATTCTATGGTATTGCACTTAGACCAAAAAGCTTCTTTATTTACAGTATACAGAGAATATTCCACCACAGCTAAACAAGATGGGTTCAGTTCATTTGAAGGAGCTAGCAAGTTATAAACCTGGGCTCTAGGTCAATTGGCATAAAAATAATATAAGCCTGTGTGTGATTATTTGAGGCAAAGCAAGGGTAGGGTGATACTAAACCTTTGATCCAGGCCCAGAAAGTTTGGGTTAGAATCATATACAACAGGTGACCCTGAAAGGAATACCCTCTTCTCCATTTGTATTGTATATATTTACAGTTCAGATGAAGAACCTATACAGTGTGTCCTCAGAGTTTGTGAAATATAATTATAAGCCAATCCATATGAGAGAAATAAAGAATATCAAGAAAAACATATTACTTCATGGAATTAACTCCACTTGTGTCAAACAAATTCTACATGCATGGTCAACTAAAATAGAACTACTCCTAATGATTGGATGCAGGTAACAGCCGCTGTATTGGAATATAGCCAAACTTGCAATGTAGGAATGGCTTAGGAAATAGGTTAGAGCCATAGAACTTCAAGGACAGGTTATGGGCCTTTTCATTTCTCAAGACCAAATTCTTTGTGAAGGTTTGTTTGTGAGTGTAAAGGTTCAGACTACTTACAATGAACATACATTGTTGCAGTGCCATATTGCTGCATTGAATATTTGGGAAAAGATATTGGACTCAAGACAGAAAACTGAGTCATATACCCAAGTCATACAAGGCTTAGAGAAACCTTATACTGACTTTTGCAGAGGCTAACCCAAGTTGTACATAGAACATAGTTGGATCCAGAAGTTAGGAAGCAATGAATACTTTCTTTGGCCTTTGACCATGCTAGTCTTGAATGTAAGAGAATGCTTATAACACTAAAGATCAGATCTGCACACATAGAGAAATGGATTCAATATGGAATCAATGCTGAATCTCTCCATTGCAACAAAGAGAATTGGGTAGGTCAAGCAGTTGAAACAAAAATAATTTTTTTCTGCCAACATTTGTCATTAAAAAGTAAACTCCACATGCCATTTCTTCAGTGCTCATCATCCTCTTGAAGTAGATTGTTGCATCTAGGGTCAGATATGTCTCACTGTCTAAAACATTCTAAGTTTTTAAATGGCATATTTTGTGGGTCTTTAAAATGTTTGAAGATTACTTTTCACGTTGAAATATAACTTTCTATATCCAAAAATCCTAACATAATTATAAGTTTGATTATCATAGATGACAACCATTAATATGTATTTTTTAATTATATATTACAATTTTAATTTGCAGACAAATGGATGGATTTGGAGAATATCTTCTTGAGCGAGGTATCACAAACCCAGAAAGATAAGCAGGGGATATACTCACTCATTAGTGGACTCCAAACAAACAAACAAACAAACAAACAAAGAAGAAAAAAGCAAACCATCCCCAGGCTGCAAACCACAACCACTGAACAGACTGGGATCAGAAACACTTTGGACTGACTACTTGGACCCCACTCACCCTAGAGGAACACCTGACTCAGTCTTGAGGTTGAGGGGGGGGGGACTGGATCTGCCAGGAGTGGAGGCTGAACTAAGGATTATTGGGACAGTAGGACCTTGGGACTGCCTGGGGGGGGATGGGGAGTTGTGGAGAAGAGGGAATGACCTGATATGGTGGGAGGGCGAAGGGACCTTGAATAAGGATATGCAAGGATAGAAAGACTTCTTTGTTCATAATAATAAAATAAAGACACCCCAAGACATGCTGAATGAAGATAAGTCCAGAAAAAAAAAAAAGAAATTAAATTTGAAAAAAGATAAAAGAAATTGCAAAGACAATATTGTAAACAAAAGTAGATATATACATATATACCCTAACCCTAACCTTAAATTTGTATCAATAAACAAAAATTCATATAAATATAAAATATTTAGAAATTAAGTTATTTTTTGCATCAAAATATATTTTATAATCTATTTTTATTATTACCACATCATCTCTGATTTTTCCTAAAAAACAAAGGTTGACTATCATCATTAACCATTTATAATGAAACCAAGCATTAATAAATAATGTTTTGGTAATTTGGGCATAGTTTTTCATTACTACTTTCTGCTGTTTGGGGGTGCTTGAATCTCATAAGGTTCTTGAGCTTGAATCATCCTTATTAGCAGCCTTGAAATTGATGTGGCCATCTCTTTTCATCAGAAATTACTTAGGGTGGTCTTTCTTGATCAAACCATTTTAGCCTGGAAGCAGTCCACAGGTTTTCATCTTCTATGAAAAGAAAAGCAAAACCTTGTTTTTAAAGAAACATACTATTAGATTCAAATTTTAAAGTCAATGTACCTTTAAAAATATATATGTTTGTTTAACTTAACAACCTTTAGAATCTCAGTGTCTTTCTACAGTTAGCTCATTAACAGTTAAAAATTAGAAAAAACACAGTAATATACATAATCAGACTTTTTGTGTATTTTCCATCCTTAGCAGCATATATATATATGTATATACACATATATATGTATATTTTACATTATTTTTAAAGGACTTTATTCTTTTTCATTATTTTTCTTTCTCAAGCCTACTTCTCAATCTTCTAAATCACACTCTAAACCAAATTCTTTAGAAGTTTTGTGGTTTTTTTTAATGTTTCTTTACTCTAAATTTCTTATCTCTTATTTTTTGTCAAGGTGTGGCTAAGATTAAAGGCTCACCTTTGATAGCTGATTTCACCAAGCTCTTCCCAGCTACTTGGAATGTGAGAACTTAACTTCATAGCAGAGTTACTGGTAGAGATGATGTTTACCATTTCAACACTAGGGAATTTTAGGGTCTACAATGTCCCCAAGTAGAACATTACCACCCACTGCTTATGAACTGCATTTAGGTATTTGGCTGCAAGGCCTTTTTTAAAAAGCCAAGTGTTTTTACTGCTAAGGCTGAGTCAGAAAGCCTCACTTAAAGGAGTGGTCCCTCTGTTCAGTGCCTTCAAACAGATCTGTGCCTAGGAAATTCTGTAGTAAGAAGTTTCTGGCCCAGCCTAGCTTAGAAATCTGTACCAGCAGTCCTAAATAAACCACTCTCAGCTTTTTGATCTCAAAAAATTAACACAGCCTTATATTAATTACATGCTCTTTGGTCTGTGGTTCAGTCTCATTATAAGCTAGGTTTTTCAAATTAATTCATTTCTATTAATTTATATCTTGCCACACAGCTTGTGGCTTTCCCATACTTTTACAACTTTTTTCTGTTGGTGGTTGCTCACAGCATCATTCTTTAACTCTGCCCCCTCCTTCTCCTTTATGTATGCTTGGATTTCCGGCCTGCCTCTAAGATGGTGTGCCATAGGCCAAAACAGTTTCTTTATTATCTAATGATAATTCACATCATACAGAAAGACATCTCACATCAAAACTCTGCTGCTAAGAAGCCATCTTTGACATTGTTCTCTTTTTGTTCATATAAACTATAGTAGCATGGATACAGGTTGTATTAAATGAGACTCAGAGCCAAATATTGGAGGAAGGCTGAAATATCAGAGAGAGAAAGCACTACAGTCAACTTTTACTAAACTGTCTTGTAACTTTTTTTTAGCCTCACTCTTGGTCTTTTTCGCCTGTGACTTTTGTCAGTTGCATCTCCTCTGCTGGGTTTCTAAGAGCCCTTATATATCCTGTGTCATCTAGGTTAAGATTAAAGGCATGTAGCCTTGAACTCACAGAAACAGAAGTTTTGTCTCTGGAGATATGGGATTAAGGGTGTAGGTTGCCACACCTGGCTTTCCCTATGCTTGCATTAAAAATGTGTGTCTCTGACTCTCAGCTGTTTGTCCTTGTTCTGAAGGATTAAGAATATGATAGCAACCATGCCAGCACTTAAATACACAAGGTACTGGAGAAGTAACTGAGGAGGAAGAAGAGAAACACTGGATCTGACTTGAAAAACCAAAGCCTACCACCATTGACATGATTCTTTATACAAGGTGACACAACACTCTAAGAAAATCACATTTTCTAACCCCTGTCAAATAGGACTATACTCTAATTACCAAGTATCTAAATATATGAGCCTATGAGAGTTATTCCTATATAAGTCATCACACCCATGTCATCAAAAAAAGCAAAAACCTTGATACTCATCTAGAGTGTACCTAGAACATATTTTTGAAACTAAGAATATTATAGCCAAGAGAAATAAACTTCAATATAGAAAAATATTCTAAAGAAATAAATGTGGTGTCAATATCAGATTATATTTAAAATTTTTACTTAATAAATATATGTATTTATATGTAGACCTTCAGTTGACAAACATCTTTACAACTTAGTATTTTAGGATAGAAATAACTTGTATTGCTCCTGGGATTATACTCATAGACTTACCCATATTAGAAAAGTAGTGTGCCAATGAATTATATCATAGTCTATAGATTTTGTGAATGCCACTTAGAAGATAGTGTTATATTTCAAGTGAAGATTTGCCTCTGTACAGGGTCTTTCTATTCCCTATGATTGTATTTTACTTTCTGTTGAATAAAAATGCCAAGATAAGAGTTATACCCCCTATTTATTCTCTGCAAATAGTATGATGGATAAATGTGTGTGCAGAAAGTTAATCACTGACTAGAATCAATTTGCATTTGAAAACATTTAAACTTTCATGTATCTAAGGATGTTCAATATGATGATCTCTCTTCATTCAAATATTTTTCTTGAAATAACTAGTCAATTTAAACACCAACCTCATGAGTTAAAAACATTTATAATCCCTTTTGTAGAAGAAGCCAGCAACAAACATTTATGTCATTTTCCCTTACATTTTTCATGATTTCAAATCTCATATTTTCAAACTATAAGAATATATTCTTTAAAATTATTTTAATTTCTACAGTTTTAGATGTTTATAATAAAAAAAATCAGCAATTTACAAATAATTATAATTATATTGTTTAATAACCACAGATATCAAATTTAAAATATGTATGGATTTTATTGAATTAGTGAGATATTAATATGTTAATGTATCATACATTTAATAAAAATAACCTGACATTAGAGGATAGAGGCAAGCCATGAAGGTCAGAGTGGTGACCTATGCCTTTAATTACAGGGACTGGGATCTCTGTTTATTCAAGACCAAACAGAGCCAGGAAGTGATGGCACACACTTTTAATCATAGCATTAAGAAAGTTGAAATGGTAAGTAGAATAGCTGTCTAGGAAAGAAATATAAGACTGGAAGAAACAGAATTACTGCCCCTTTTGCACTCACATTGGGTCAGTGTGAGGACTCATGAATACAGGACCTAGCCTGTTTGGCCTGAAGCATTTGGTGGATGAGAAGTGGCTATGGTTTGTTCCCTTTCTCTTTGATATTTCATTTTTTTCCAAGTGTCTAGCTCCAGGTTTTATTATATAATAAATAGAAATTGTATATGTTGATATATTATATTTTTTGTACTTCAACCTATTCCATCCATACATTGTGACTGAGTTTTGTATTAAAAAATCTTTTAGAAATGTCTTTACACTATATGCTATTTATTCTTCATATTGCCATGTTACAATTTAAACTCTGTACTGAAGCAGCCTTGAAAATGTCACAAATTACCTACACTAAACTATCAACATCAGGGACATGCATCCTGTAGTGTAACATTAGATATTCCCAGCTTTTCATTTTTTTATGTGGGAGGAGAAGGCAAGGATCTTTGTATAAACAACGAAATATGACACACATTGTCAGAGCAGGTCATTAAGTTTCTCAAAATAAAATACATCAAAAATAAAACTGTTATAATGCCTATGGTCTAATGTGCTTGTCTTTAAAAAGTTTGCTATAGGCCAGTTTTGATGAGCATAATTTTTTATTATGAATAAAGTCATATTTTTTATCTGTGTATACCCTTGTTCAAGCTCCCTTCACCCTCCTGCCTTTTTCAGTCAATCTCTCTTCTCCACATCGCTTTATCTCCTCCCCAGCAAGGTCAGGAGGTCCCAAGGTTCCAATGTGGCTTAGTTCAGCATCCACTCCAGGCAAATCCGCTTTCCTTACCATAGCATCAAGACTGGATCAGGTGTTCCTCTAGAAGGGGTGGCATCCAAGCTGCCGGTCCAAAGTCTTTCAGATCCCAAGCTGTTCAGTGTTTTTGGTTTGCAACTTGGACATGCTTTACTTTTTGCCTTTTTGGTCACAGTCCACTAATGAGTGAGTACATCCCGTGCTTATCTTTCTGAGTTTGTGATACATTGCTCAGGAGGATATTCTCCAAATCAATCCATTTGCCTGCAAATTTTAGGATATCATTTTTTCTTACTGCTGAGTAGTAATCCATTGTGTAAATGTACCACATTTTGTTAATCAGTTCTTCAGTTGAGTGGCATCTAGGTTGTTTCCAGGTTCTTGCTGTTACGAATACTTCTGCTATGAACATAGTTGAGCTAATAATGTCTTTGAAGTGAAAATGTGCATCTTTAGGATATATGCCCAGTAGTGGTATTGCTGTATCCTTAGGAGATGGATTCCCAGTTTTCTGAGAAACTGCCATACTACATTCCAGAGTGGCTGAACAAGCTTACATTGCCACCAACAATGAAGGAGTGTTCCTCTTGCTCTGCAACCTATCCAGCATAGGCTGTCATCTGTGTCTTTTATCTTAGCCAATCTGACAGGTGGTATCTCAAAGTTGTTTTGTTTTGCATTTCTCTGATGGCTAAAGATGTTGAGCACTTTTTCAAGTACCTTTCAGCCATTTGAAATTCTGCTGAGAATTCCCTTTTTAGTTCTGAACCCCATTTTTTGATTGGGTTATTCAAGGTTTTGGGTTCTAGTTTCTTGAGTTCTCTATATATTTTAAAGGTCAGTCCTCTATTACTTGTAGGGTTGATGAAAATCTTCCCATTCTGTAGGCCGTCATTTTTACAAATCTAAATGTACCTTTTGCAGTATCTTTTCATTATATCCACCCCCATATTCTTTTTTAATGCCATTCTCAGCCCTGATAACCCCCTATATTTTCAACTGTTTCACCAAAAACTGCTGGTTTTGTGGCTAAGTCTTGTTCAGGTAGCCACAGCTGCTGTCACATTTTTATAATAGTAACCATGCTGTTTTCAGAAGAAAACATTTTAGAGTATTTTTTAGTTACCTTGGTTCTTAAAATCTTTCCATGTCCTTTGCTATGATAGCATTTATACCTTGAAGATGTTGTCCTTTGGTCACAGTGTCCAGAGACTCTTATTCTCAGCACTTTGATCAGTTATGAATCTGCATTCATAACTCTTAGACACTGACAAATGAAACTTCTTCTTTTAAGGTTCTGAACATCAACAGCTTCTGGATAAACATTAATTCTTAGAAGACTTTTTGATGTATGTTTTTTTTTTCAACAAGAACCAGTACTAGATTTTTTTTCTTAGGGACTATGACCTCAGCTGCTATAGATATCTGTTCAAATTTATAGTACAAGAAATCTTTTTTCTTCCCATAATATGCGTTTCAAGCAAAATAAGAAATCATTTTTTACCTCGTAGCAGTCATGGTTCTATTACACTAACATATTTTGTGTCTGGTAAGTCAGTTTTACACCAAAGCTAAGGTAGCCCTTTCTCCCCAAATAATAGCCTGAATAGCAATTTTAGTAGCTACGGAACATAGTTATTCAGGATGAAGAGTTTAGCTTAGTTTCTGCTCCTTCATCCCTCACTCCTAACCAGCTATTGCAGGCTAAAAAGCTTGTCCTATGGTGGTCTTGAGAGTAAGAGAGTTGTCTAATGCCATACCACCCTGAAGGCACCCGATCTTGTCTGATCTCGGAAGCTAAGCAGAGTGGGGCCTGGTTAGTACTTGGATGGGAGAGTAAGAGAGCTTATCCTAGTCCTGGTCTTAGCACTCAGCAGGGTGCACCTTGACTTAACATCACCTGAGAGAGGCTGGAGTGCAGGGAGACCTGAACCAACCCCTCATCTACTATATGGTGGAGTCCATGAAGGAGAGATAGCCTTCCCCTCCTGCATCCTCTTTACCTGTGTCATGTGAGAAAGCTTTTGCTGCAAAGGCTACAGCACTATGGGAGCTGCTGTGCACCACACCTGGGCAGCTCATTAGATCTAACGCACTGGCAGGTGTGCAGGGGAGTCAGAACAGAGGACTTGAAAGCAAAAGAGCTCATCCCACACCCTCATATGCAATGGGTGGCAGGGGTGAGGGAAACATGCATTCTACTCCAAATATACTTCTTACCACCTGAGGTAGGCAGAAGAGCTGGCCTCACTTTTGTGGCCTGCTGGATTGGGTGAACTAGATTAGGCAATGCATGAGAGTTCCAAGGTAGTGACATTGAGGGAAAGCTGGTGAGCCAAACAGCCTAGCTACCACTCGGGCCCAGAAACAGCTCTATGAGTTATCGCTACATATACCTCTTCTATAAATTGCTAGAGAATGAGAAGCGTAGTGACCTGCAAATCCAAGGCTGCTGAATTTTCCATATCCAAGAGAAGTCCAAGTGAAGGTTTAGTTTTCATAATGTAGTCTTGAACCAGACCCATTGCAGTGAACACTTACAAGTAAAAATCTAAGGTCTAAAAGATTTATGATGGAACTCACTGTATCACACTACAGCCTTCACAGAATGAATTTGTTTAGTTTGGTTTTAATTTTTCTTTTTCTTTTTGATTTTGTTTATGTGTACATTTGTTTTGGGTTTTTGTTTGTTTGGGTTTTGGTGTTTTGGGTATTTGATTTTACTTTTAAATTGTATTTATTTATTTTTTTGAGGGGATGTTGCAAGAACAGAGATGGAAGGACAGGGAGATGAATGGAATCAGATAGAATCAGGATATGTGATGTGAAATCCACAAAGAATTCATAAAAAGTTATATTTGTTTGCATGTGATGTAGTTGACTTATATAGTAGTAGGTTTATATGTGGCCTTTTTATACACTTTGTATTTAGGTTAGCTCCCTCATTGCTCAACATTTCTCCATGCTCCCAGATCTCAGACCTATTTATAATTATCCATTCTTACCATTTTCTCCTCTACTTTCTTACAAAGTATACCGTATTGTCTTTTGTAAATTTAAGGCTTGATTTGAGGGTTGTTTTGTTCCTTTATTTCTCTCATTCTCAGTTCTCCTTTTGTAATATGCATATATGTAATGTGTGTATAGTCTATTCATAACTAACACTAGAATTATGATATTTTCAAGAAACATAGATGGATCTTAAAAATATTACTATAACTCAGATCCAGTTTATTTCCCTCATGTGCAAATCCTACCTCCAAATTATTAGATTTCTCTCTATAAATTTAAAGGGCTATGAGGCAAGAAAGGATATATATGTATATACTCTAAACTATGTAAATATCATTATTATATAAATTGTAGCATGCCTATAAAAATACATATAATGGTTCATTCTACAATTTAGGAAATTGACTGGTTTCTATTGAGTTAATATGTTTGTTCCTTTTTATGAGTTGAAGAGCTCTTACTATTTTTTCTTCATAAAGTCAATTTAGATCACGACAAGCATTCTCAAGGATTTCTTTGAATATTAGCAACATCAGAAACTGTATTCTGCAATTATGAATGTGAATTTTAAATGTATCATATGCTACAATAGATAAGATTTTATTTTTAATTTACATATCCTTCATTGTATTCTCTATAAGTTTCTTCAATTAATATAAATTAGCTATAGATACATGTATGTACTTTAATGACTCAGTTTAATGCCACACACATTAAAGTCATATATATTTTGAGTTTTCAGTACATAGATATGTAACTATTGTTAAGGAAGATAAAATTTTACTTCTGTACCCCAAAACTTATAGATTAAATGTAGATGACGCAGTTATCCAGATGTCAATTTCCAGCATCTGAATGCTTGGTATAATGTTATTTCTGTCTGGGTTCTTTTTATGAAAAATTACCAGCTAAACTGTCCAGACAAATTAAATTTCTCTAAATTGTAGCAATTCAGGCTGGGGCCCCATTAAATATATTTCTCTGATTCTGGTCAAATTTTAGAATTAACTGACTGGAATATTATTACCAAATATTTTAGTAAACAATTTAAATTTCATTTGGAGAAACATAATTATAATAGGATTTTAGGAGATAGCAGTCCTTACAATTCAAAAATGCCTTGAAACCTGCTGTATGGAAAGAAAGAGGCATGATATAATATACCAAGGGTTCTATAAATTACTGAGAAGACAAGTATTCTTAAAATCTCATGAAACCTTGGAAGTTTAAACTTTAGATTTTTTTAGTGATTATGCAACGGAGAATTATCAATCTACTCATTCATGACCTGCTAGTCAAGTAGAGATTACCACCAAAACTTTGAAAAAATTTTAGTATGAACATTCACTTCATTTACACATATTAGAGGGGCTGTATACACTTCAAAAATATTTACTACACCTGCTTAATACAATATTTATAAATGCATATGTAAGATTTTTCACATAAACATAAATGCCTAGATATCACATTAAAGATATCTTAAATTGTAGTAAATTAATTAATACTTTTGATATTTATTTGTTCCTGATCTCCTTTCAATTACTAGAAAAATTAGTGCTGAACTTCAAGTCATATTTAGCTTTAAACAATAATTCAACAATTAAATGAATTAGAATTAGTGATGTGATCTTTTCTCCAGAACTGAAAGTATGCAAATGGTTTTCCTGCTGATAGAAATGTAGCATTCAGCTGCTTTTAGTCTTTCTGGCAGCCTTACTAATTTAGCTCCAGCTCTTCAGCGAGTTATAAAAAGAAACTTCTGTCTTTATTTGTGTAGCCTGAGTTATCATCTGGACAAAGAAAGTAGCTGAATGCTACTA
Organism: Sigmodon hispidus; assembly: GCA_004025045.1. Classification (NCBI taxonomy): domain Eukaryota; kingdom Metazoa; phylum Chordata; class Mammalia; order Rodentia; family Cricetidae; genus Sigmodon; species Sigmodon hispidus. The sequence continues at coordinate 34,476 of PVIH01017510.1, forward strand.
AACATGGCCAACTAGATTAGTAGTTGAAACTTATGAATACAAAATAAATTATTAATTCCACAATTAAATTTTCAATTTTTAATATTAAAAATAAATATTGTTAAATATTTATTTTACAATGAACTGCATTTACTTTGCAGTTTTCTGCAAATAATAATAAATTTGTCTTCTAATTTATTTTTATTTCATTATTATATACAGATAATGTATCTGTACATCATAAATTATGAAACTATTAAAACACAACCTAAAAATGGTACACACAAAGATTATGATTTTTATCTATGTTATTGTCTTTTACAGATATCATTTCAAAATTTGATATATTTGATTTTAGAGTAACTCGTGTGCAGGATTTTAGCACTTTTTATCAACAGAAGTAATGTCACAACACCAGAATTCAATAACAATTCTTCTTGTTATTAAATAAGTCTGTAAGCTGAGCATAGCAACAGCATTTGGAAAGTTGTCAGGAATACTGTGGGTTACTTAGTCTAGATATAAAGCAAGATCCTGCACTTACTCTACACAAAAAAATGAAAGAAAGAAAGAAAGAAAAAGTAAGCCTGTGGCATCAAATATCACAAAGCACAATTTTTAGTAAAATACATCCATGAAGATTTATTATCCCACATGTGACAGTACTCACAAAGGTCACAGTAGCCTTAATCCAAACATAGAGAACACATTCAAGTCTCTGATAGGCTTTTCATCTCTTCAGTCATCCTTTCTCAGAGTTAGTTACTGCCTCTCAAGTGGCGTGATATAGTGAAATGTAATTTTTTTACATAGTAATATCTACAGATTTTGAAGATTATGAAGGGTTAGAGAGAGAGCAAAGTGACTGGACTGCCATCTAAAAACTATTGTGTCCTTCACCAGCATCCTTACTTATATGTCTGTGAGTTTTTATAGTAAAATTAAAGAGTGTATTTTTTGTCTCTGAGAATTCCAGGGGTTCATTTAGCAAACTAGATCTTTACAGTTCATTTCCTTTTTCAACATAACAAAAAAAAAATGCATAGAGTTTCAGTGTTTCTAAATTATTTAGCGTAACATTTGCATAAGAAAGAGGATTAAACTTGCACAGAAGTTTTACTGTTAATTTAAAGCAAATATTAAAATGTTTAATAATATTGTTAGAAAATAAAAGTTTTCAAAAGTGTTTATAGATGATTGTATTCTTCAATTTCCTATTAACAATGCTATCGTGTATAGGATATTTAATATAAATACATCTTTCTCAGAAGTTTTTTTTAACCTTTTTTTTTTTTTAAATTTAGCCTCATTGTTGTAATCACATATGTTATAGGAGCCTCTTTGATGACCTACTACACTTTTTATTACTGAATCTTCTGTTTTGAAATCTATGCTGGCTTCTTAGAGCCCATGCACTGCAAGGGAACACCATTCTCAGCCTTGATACTTTAAGGGCGGTCTCAGTCCTATTTCAACTGGACAAGCCAAACTGAATTGACTCACCACTGGATTCTTCGCCCTCTGGGGAGTGAATGGGTGTTGAGATTGTGAGAGGCTGGGAAGAACTGGGAGAAGAAGCAGGAGAGAAAGCAGTGGTGTGTATGGGAAAAATTTAAATAAAAATATCTAAAAAATAAAAATTGAGAATACCAAGAAAAATTTCTTGCAGTATATAGCTAACAAAAAGCAAACCTAATGGTGATTTTCAAAGTACTTTATCTTACAGTACATTGTCTGGATATTAAACTTTTCCCCTCACTGGTATTTTGTATATATATTATGATTTCTGGTGTCAAGTTTTTATAGAATATCTATATGTGAACCCATGTCTCTGTGTCTGTATGTGTTTAATGGGCTTTTCCTTTGGCCCCTTTTCCTCTGTTCTTTATTTTGTCCTTTTCTGGTTGTTTGTTTAATTTATAGGACTTCATTTTACTATTAGTTTTAGATTGCTGTATGTATTATAATAAAAGATAGAAAGGTATAGATTTAGTGGGTGGGCAGTTTCAGAGTGAAAACCATAATCAGAATATAGTGTCAAAAAATCTGTTCCATAAAAATAAAATGTTACTTTTTGTAAAATAAAAAATAAAGTACAAAATAGTGTCCATATCTCTCATTATGTGAATGTAATTCTTCTTCCCAGTGTTAAATTTAATGAGTAATAAACAATATATGTCTTAAGTTTCCAAACACATATCTAATCAATTTTCAAAAATGGAGCATTGAGGGATATAGTCATAGAATAGATACAAAAAGTAAGATGGGTTTCAGATTCAGTCATAGTTTTGAAATATCTATCCCCAAACAACATAATTTAGTCATGAGACACTACATGAAATTTGAATCTAGCATTGTCTTGAAGAAATTGAATAAACCATTTCTCCAGGAGTAGAAGTTAAGAAAGCAGAGATATGTAGAACTTGTAGTATGATTTCTAGTTAAAAAAATGAAAAGAATGAAATATGTTTAATTCCAACTGGATGAATGCTAGTGAATATTTACTATTTAGTAGCATAAGAAAAACTATAATGCAGACAATGTGCCAGCATTGTGATTTGCATGAGATAAGAGGAACACAAGCAGAATTATTCTATGTAGTTAATTATAGTTCTGCAGATGAGAATAAGGGAATCTACTTTTAGAAGAAATAAATTCTGCAAACAATGTGAAGTACTTATCATCTATGAATTTATTTGAGTAATTAAAGATATAAAAATGCAATACCAGAACCTTGTCCTCTCTCATGGAGCCACTGCAACTGAACACTTAAATTACAAAGGACAATTTATACAATTAATTCTTCACCTTTAAGCAATCTGCAAACATCTTCCAAAATAAAATGATTTATGGTTATTTATTATATATTACATATAACCATATATATATGGTTATATATTCTGTAGACACAGAAAATAAAAAATATTCTAACAATACTAACACCATGTATAACTTAAAATATTCAGATTTAAGATGGAAAGAATTTTTAATATCAGAAAAGTGTTAAGGAAAAAAACAACATATTCTGACATTTAAAAATATTACAATTTAAATCTTTTACTTTTTTATGTTTGTGCTTCATGGCCTTGATTCAAAAAGATTGGAGCATTTATTTTTTTAAATATAACATTACAAATTTGCTGAGTATATCTTCAAATGTAACCTATTTATTAGTTTGAATAGAAAACATAAAATATCCCAAGGATATAAAGGATTTTTAAATTCAGGAAGCTTTAACATTAATTTGTTTTACTTTCTTGCCCTTAGAAAATGTTTGGTTCAATTTTGTTTTATTTCAGGTTATCAAATTACATTGGAATGTAAATAATAGAAAAATCTAGCATTTACCCTGCATATATTACCGATCTCCAAGTATGCCTCTGTGTAATCAGTGCATAATTGGTATGAAGTGATAAAGAGGAACACTATAAAAATGGGTTATGTAGTAGGTATAGTTTAAATGTTCCTTTGCACGACAAGACAATTTATATTCCACCTGAGGAAATTCTACTTGGTATTCTTCTGATGTGTAAATGAAAAGTATAAACAAATGTAATACCTAAGCAGTTCATGATGACTGGGGATTTTATGAATCATCAAAATTGACACTGTTAACAGGAAAACCATTATTACTATTGATGTAAACATTAGCTTTTGGGTAGACAAGACACAGTATTCTAAATATTTCAGACTTGTTAATGAAGACTAAGAATACGAAAAAGATTTCAAGCTTGATTTTACAACTTGGCAGCATGAAAGTCATAAAATCATGGGTTTTGTCATGTGCTTTAAAATAACCTATCATTTTCCTTGTTTTGTGGTTTAAAAAATTAAGGGAAAAAAATTACGTAAAATATTTTAAAATTCTGATTCTAAAAGAGTATATTTACCACAATGAAAACATATTATGTTTTCTTTTTTTTGATGTTCCTAATCAATTCATGATTTATTCTTTTACAGTATCAACCTTCAAAAAGTAAAATACCCAAAGACACCTTATGAATACACAAACAGACCTTCATCTTTGCATTCCTTTCCAAACACAAAAAGTATGTGCAGCATGTTTAATAATATGCAATATGCAATATGCAAAAGTTTTGTGTTGCTGTTAGCAACATCTACCCCACCCACCCTCTTTATTCACAAGTGTACCTCTACTAAACACGATTACATCACTAAGCCTGTTGTTAGTTTGGGGGTCTTGAATTTGTTAAAACTGGAAAATCTTTGTGTAAGGGCTCCACTCATTTGACTCAAGGTTATAGACTTCCACGGTATTCAGAAATTCATTGCCATCAAATCCTCCCACTGCATAAATGGTATTCCCTACAGTTGTGATTCCAGCATTGCTTCTCGGTGAAGTCATATTTCCTACGATCTTCCACTCATTTCTAGTTGGATCATACATCCCCACACAACTGATGGCATGAGAGCCATCAAAGCCACCACCTACAAAAAGTTTTCCATCAAGAACAGCAACTCCAGCCCCTCGTCTAGCCACATTCATGGGTGCAATTAAAGTCCAGGTGTTATTTTCAGGATTATATCGTTCAACTGTGTTCAGACAATTCCAAGATTCTGCACCTCCAATTATATACAAATAACAACCAAGTTCACAAACTGCAGACTGATGTCTACGAATGTTAAGAGGAGCACAGCTTGTCCACGACTTTGTTACAGGATCAAATACGTCACAATTTTTCAGGCCTTTTTGACCATATGGATCAGAGCCACCGACGATGTACAATTTCCCATCCAGAGCACACAGTCCTGCATTGCAATGGTTAGTTCTCAACTGTGGAACAGGAGTCCAGTCATCAATGCTTGGATCATACATTTCTCCACAACTCAGGACATCCGAGTGTCCATTTGATTCACCTACTACATAGAGCTGCCCCATTAGCACAGCCATTTGAAAGCGAGCTCTTGGTGTTCTCATGGGAGCAAGGAAGGACCAATGACCTGTATGTGGATCATAGCATTCAACTGTTCGAAGACATTCTGTTATAACAGAGAAGACTCTCTGTTATAACCAGCTGCATCTATGAGCTTGCCATTCATCTCTGCTGTCCCGAGCCCAGACCGTGCATACTGCATGGGAGACATGGGCTTCTCGAGGAGCTCACACAGCTGCATCTCAAAACTTAAACTCTTACTCAGTTTTGGAGTACTTGTTGGCGAGCTCTGTGGACTGTTACGCCCATGAAGGATAATGACACAGAATGTACCATCCAGTACGGCCAAGCACAAATAAGTGTTATTTGAGGTCTTTTCTGAAGCAACGATTTTCCACTCATGCTTAGGACTTTGCATTGAAGCATTTGGAGAAGAGAGGCATCCAGTGGAACTGCCACTTATCTGCTTATGGCCATTCTCACGGAGTGGCTTTTTCTGCACAAACTAAATGTGGTCATCATCACTGTCAAACACCTCAGCCTGTCCATCTAGTGGGTTCCCATCAAGCAGCTTGTAATCAGCTGAGTAGTACAAGGTTTGAACCTCTTCCATGAACTCTTCCAGGCTGTCTCCATTCTCCCAGATGCTACGCTGCACCCAGTTGATTACCTTTGTGTACAATTTGCCATTGCTGGGCAAGCAAACATTATCTTCAAGCATTACCTCCAACTTTAGTCTTGGAAGCTTGAGAAATCCCTCCTCTCCTGAAATTTGTAACAAATGCTCCTGAATATAAGCATCAACTTTATTCAATAAACGGAAGTCTCCTATACAACTTGCAAAATTTTGGTATGAGATGCAGCTAGTTACATCCATTCTAGATAGTAAATAATCTCCACACATATGCTTTACTCAATCCATCTCCAACCTCTTTGCTGCAGAATAAACATCTTTTACTAACCCCTTATCAGCTTTCAACTGAGCAGTGCATGCATAATTAAGCAGGATTTTAACAGCCTCTGGATTGAGATCATCCAATTTCACATGAGAAACTCCATGAGGGTCACTGCCACTATTAAAGATTTCAAACAGATATGGGCTGCAGCAAGCCAGGACTGCCATGTGTGCTAGCATCTCATGACCACAGACCTGAAGTCGAACATCACAGAACTGCCCACTTTTCCTTAGGGCATTTAATTTGGCAACAGAGGATTCAATAAAATTTTCACCTTCAAACATCAAATATCCACTGGGAATCATTTTTCCTTATAAATTTGGAAACTATTACTGATGAGAAATATGTCACTTATGATCCAAAGACAATGGAGTGCTGAAACAAAGCACCTCGTTAAGGTATGAAGAGAGGTGATTGTGTGAAGGTAGATGTCTTAGACTTTAATGGTGGTTCCAAAGCTATCAGGCTTGAAAATGATGTAATCAAGTCCTTAAAAGCTATAGACATGAATTTCTTCTGTGATAATCATGCATCATAATCTGGGTCATCTCTGAAGAGATAGCGAAATTCATCTCCAGAGCTTCGACGGGGTGGCAGGCAGAAGGCATGGGAAGGGGTGTGGGGCGACCGGGCGGGCACAGGAAGGCCACAGGGAACTCACAGGAACTCGCTCGCAGCCATGAAGCACCCAGCAGCTCTGAGCGACTGACCTCCACGCACGTCCAGGACACAATGCCGCAGCCCGGACACACTGCCGCCAACGCCTCCCCCATATTATGTTTTCAAAATGAGTAAATTTTTGTGTTCACTTGAAAATTTTATGCAATAAAAGGCAAGTGTTCTATCACATTTATCTATCACAAGATTATAATTGTTCAATAACTATATTTAGATGTAGGTTTATAAATAATTGCAACATATATTTAGCTTAACTTGCACCACATCTAACTAACAAACATAGTACTTAATAAAGTTGAAAATTTCTAAATTTGTGTGTGAAGTTTCTTAGATTTTAACATATTAATTTTAAAGGTTTTTACTGAATACCTACTACTATATTTTTTACTTCAGAAGAGAAGTAAGTTTTGAATATAATTTTTAAAATTATGTACTTAAATGAGAATTTATAATTATTCTCAAATGATCAATCTTAAGATACTATCAATAAGTATTTCCTAACTCCAGCCTACAGAATGGGAAAAGATTTTCACCAACCCTACAAGTGATAGAGGACTGATCTCTAAGATATATAAAGAGCTCAAGAATTTAGATCCCAAAACCTTGAATAACCCTATCAAAAAATGGGGTTCAGATCTAAAAAGAGAATTCTCAGCAGAGGAACTACGAATGGCTGAAAGGCACCTGAAAAAGTGCTCTTCA
>PVIH01017511.1:0-41590 GCA_004025045.1 Sigmodon hispidus
CACACACACACACACACACACACACACACACACACAAACTCCTTACCATTACACACACACACCCCCACACACAAACTCCTTACCATTGCAAGTGCCAACCACCCCTGTCCTGGCTGCTCCTGACTACTAAGCTGGCTCCCACTTCGGGGATATCCTATCTCAGTGTTTCCTCCCAGATCTTTCCAGGGCTGGTTTCCTTTGCTCTCAAGTCTGTGTGCAAACGTCCCCTTGCAGCTAGAGACTGCCGGAGCACCCTCCGCCCAGTCCTCTCTGCACCTGCACCCCTCCGCGCGCGTCCTCTGCCCCCCGAGAACGCTGTACGGAATGCCAGCCGAGCACGCATCTCCCCATCAGCCTCCCTGTACCCAGAGCGGACAAACCCAGGCCCAGGCCGTGCAGACTCCGCCGATCCCAGGACCCTGACCTTCCTCCAGAGGCTCCAGACCCGTCCCATAGCTGACCAGGTCCTCATCGCTGTCACTATTCAGAGCCGCCATGCTGCTCCCTTCCGGGCTCCGCCCCCTCGCTACGGGGACCGCTATGGGCCAAAAAACCTTCCGCGAACCTATGCACATCAAGCTGAATTGTTCATTTTGCCAGGAAAATGCCACCTCTGCCTTGCAGAGCCTAGTCCTATGAGAAGCGGACTCGGGCTTCGGTTACAATCGGTATCTGTAACGCCCATCCTGGCCCTGTCAGGGGCTTGAGTACCGGGAGACCAAGGCAGTAAGATGCTGGCAGTCATTCAAATGTCAGGCGGCGGCAGAGCAATACCCGTAATGCAACTGTCTCCCATCCTCAGCAGTAATCAGTGCCATCCCAACCTCCCTCCTGAAAAGAGCTGTGCACCCTGGCGCCACTGTCTAGCCCTCTGCATTGGAGATGGAAAGGACCGCAACAGGCAGAAATGTGTACACATATGGGCCCACACAGTCACACATAGCATACTTGTCATCTTTATATTCGCAAAAGTGAGGCCTCCTTCTAGACTTTTGGAAAAATTCTTTGACTCTGAGAATATCAGAACCCATGCAAGCAGCTAAGTAGATTGGCCAAAGATATCAGGCATAGATAGAGAGCTGGAGGTCAGCCTAGTCTACATAATAAAACACATAATAAATAGTCAAACATATAGGAAAAAGAGAAAAAGAAAGAAATATGAATAGGCTTGAGGTTCACCCCCATGATAGAACAAGATCTTAGCATGTTTGAAGCCTTGGATTTTCATCCCAAGGATGAATGGAATTCCAAGGATGCTGGTGGTCCCTCATCAAATATAAAGGACAGACATCTGTCAAATGGGGTGCTGTTATCTCACTTCACACACTTTTTTAGCCAAGACAAAAAAATACTAAGTTCAGCTAATAAGGTGTAAGGTTGATATAAAAACCTCTCCTGGAAACCCAGGATTTCTTTCTTCCTTTTCTTTCTTAAAGATCTTGTATCTGTGCGCAAAGATTAGAATCATATTCACTACCAATTAGCACTCTCTTGCCCTCCTCCCACCCCCATTGACCCCCTCTTCTGAATTCGGCTGTCTACTTTTGGGGGGGGTGTTCTCAAAAATTCTGTGCAGGCAGCCACAGCTGCTGCATGTCCTTCATTCATGATCACAATGATGTATGTGTGTGCGCGTGTGTGTGTGCGTGTGCGTGCGTGCGTGCGTGCGTGCGTGCGTGCGTGCGTGCGTGTGTGTGTGTGTGTGTGTGTGTGTGTGTGTGTGTGTGTGTTCTCAAGGACCCGGTGCAGGCAGCCACAGCTGCTGCATGTCCTTCATTCATGATCACAATGACCCTGCCATACTCAATAGACAGCATTTTCTAACACTCTTCGCCCTTTCTCTGGTTCTGACAATCTCTCTGCACCTCCTCGTACAGTTTCACCTGGGCCTGAGATGGAAGCAATATAAATGCCCAGCTTAAGGCGGAGCATTAACAGTCACCCTCATTGCCTTGACCAAACATTAGTCAAAGCATTAACCACAGCCACTACAAAAAGAAATTTCTTTGAAACTGGGCATGGTGATGCGCACCTTTGATGCTAGTACTTAGGAGGCGGATCTCTCTGAGTTAAAGGCCAGTCTGACCTTCATAGTGAGTTCCAGGTCAGCCAGGTGGAAGTCTTTCTGACCAAGATCAAGAGCAACAGTTACCTGGGTTGGGTATAAACATAAAAATTTAGAAGGCAATTTAACACCATGACCACTTAAACATCATTAGCAGTAAATTACTGACAAGGGCCTTTGACCTCTCCAGATTTTGACCATTTTGTTATTTACAATAACATAAAGCAAACCTCAAATCCAATCAGAAAGTGGTTGGTTACCCCCAAAACCATCATGTCACTTTATGGTACCAGTGGGTATATCACATGTTACAGGTGAATATGGCACTCAGGAGCCGTATTGGGTAAGATTAGTTACTTTTCTCCTTCAGGACCGTGCATAGCACCTTCCCGGGCTGTGAACTCTATCTAGCTTACTTCAGCATTATCCCTGTGTCCCATGGCATTTTCCTCATTGTGCTTTGTCTTCAGAAATATGATTGGTTTTTTTTTTTTTTGTTTTTTTTTTTTTTTTTTTTTTTTTTTTTTTTTTTTTTTTTTTTTTTTTTTTTTTTTTTTTTTTTTTTTTTTTTTTTTTTTTTAGTGGTGGTGAGGGCGTTGAGACAGGATTTCTTTGTGCATCTCTAGCTGTCCTGGAACTCACGCCATGCACAAGGCTGGGATTAAATGCATGCACTGATATCACCAGGCTGTTTTTGTTTGATAGCAGTGTTTTGTTTCATGTGAGTGGGTGGGTTGTTGACAGGGTCTCACTCTGTACCCCTAGCTAGCTTAGAGCTCACTAGACAGACCAGGCCTGCAATCCACAGAGGTCCACCTTAAATTAAATGTGTGTACCACCACACCCGTCAGCAGTTAGGTCTTACCATCTAGTCTGATGGGTGAATGAAGAAAAAAAATAAAAAGGACATGACTGTTCCTAGGTACGGTAGAGCATAAAGTGTATTGTAGATAACAGGAAGAACATAGCCAGAGGTGGTGACATGTAGGAGAGTCCAGAGTGGACATGACCCTGAGCCATGTGAGGAGTGGGCGAGGGGAGGGGAGAAGGGATCGATGGGAACCAGGTGCAGCAGCTAAAGGGATCAAAAAGTAAGAGAGGGTGAGTAACCAAAATGGCTGGATTACACAGGGAAGAATCTTGTAGGGAATGGACAGCCCAGCCCCTAAGATGGAGAGTTCAGGGGAGAGGGCATAGGATGTGAGCCACACTCTGTGTAACAGGTATGGAGGACCGAGAGACCCTGGAGAACCTAGGGACTAAATAGGTTCTCAACCATTTGTCCCACAGGGTTTGGGACTTTTTTTTTTTTTAAACTTTATTTATTTATGTATTTGCCTTGGTGTTTGCCTGGAACTGGAACTACAGACAGTTGTTAGCTGCCATGTGGGTGCTGGGAATCGAACCCGGGTCCTCTGGAAGAGCAGCCGGTGCTCTTAACCGCTGAGCCATCTCTCCAGCCCCAAAATTAATTCAACTTTATTTTATATGCATTGGTTTGAAGGAGTCACATCCCCTAGAACTGGAACTACAGACAGTTGTGAACTGCCATATGGGTGCTGGGAATCGAACCCAGGTCCTCTGGAAGAGCAGACGGTGCTCTTAACTGCTGAGCCATCTCTCCAGCCCAGGGTTTGGGACTTAATGGCAGGTAGTCACAGGCAATGGTGGTCAGCTGTAGTGTTTTCCCTCTCAGTGTGGGAGCTGCCTGAACAAGAACCCAGGGAAGGAGACTGGGATTGAAGGAACGTTCAAAGAATTCCTGCGATGTTGCTGAAATGACCCTCCCTTTTCCATTCCACTCACACAGTCCGGCTCCTTCCGTCCATGGGGACCTTTGAGCTCACTTATGGGTCCCTCCCCCATACCGTGACTCACTGCCTCATCTCTCAGGTCTGTGCTGCAAAAATCTTTGTCTGAGAAATCTTCTTTGACCCTATTGAAAAGACAATATTCTCTGCTGAGGGTGGAGAAGGAGGCATATATCAGCCGTCCGACACTTGCCCAAAGTGCATGTGGTCCTGGATCTATCTTCCCTGAAAGAAAATTAAAATGCAAAGCAACCTCTATATTCTCAGTACCTACTTCCATTTCTGCAGCATTTATTACCTTCTAACATATTATAGAATTTAACTGTGTCATTGTTTTTTATTTTTAAAAGCTTGTTTTTTATTTTTTATGTATTTGCCTGTACATGTGTATGTACACCACATGTATGCCTGGTGCCCATGGAGGCAAGCAAACAGTGTCAGATGTCCTAGAGCTGAAGTTATAGGTATCATTGAGCTGCAAATGCTGGGAACCAAACCCAGATCTTCTGGAAGAGTAGCTCTTAACTTCTGGAGTATCTCTTTAGCCAAAATATATTTAGTTATTTTATTGTCAGTATCTCTCCTATGAAATGCAAATTCTCAGAGTATGCAAAACAGTGGCTAGCCTATTATTAACTCTCTCTGTCTGTGTGTGTGTGTGTGTGTGTGTGTGAGAGAGAGAGAGAGAGAGAGAGAGAGATCACTGTGCAGTGTAGTGGCACATGTTTGTGATGCCAGTCCTTGGGAGGAAGCAGTAGAAGGAGGATATGAATTTGAAACCAGCCTGGTCTACATAGCAAAACCTCCTAAAAACCATATTAAGCTAGGCGTGATGACTCACACGTAGGATGGGGAGGGAAGAGTGGAGGCTGAAAGATGGGGAATTCTAGGCCACTTGTGGGTATATACCAAATTCAACATCAGCCTAAGCTACATGACTCCTTATCTTAAAATAAGTACACAGTGGGGTCTGGAGAGATGGCTCAGTTTTTAAGAGCATTTGCTGCTCTTGCAGAGAACCCAGGTTCAGTTCCCAGCAGCCACATGGCGACTCACAACTGTCTCTAATTTTGGAGGGTTTAACAGCCTTTTTGGCTTCCCTAGGCATCAGGCACCCACTGATATAAGCACTAAACACTCACACACATAAAACAAAAATAAATAAATGTTTAAAACACACAATCAAATGAATAAATATTTCTTTTTTAAACTGATACATTAGAACAGGGCAGTGGTGGCACACACCTTTAGTCCCAGCACTCAGTAGTCAGAGGCAGGCAGATCTCTGTGGATTATAGGCCAGTCTGGTCTACAGAGTGAGTTTCAGGAGATCCAGGGCTACCCAGTGAAACTCTGACTTGAAAAACAAAAGAAAACAAAACAATATACAATGTGGTACCATGTAATTTTTAAAGAATTTATTTATTTATTGTTATGTGTGTGTCTGTATTCCTTTGTGAGTTTGTGAGACACCAGATGTGTGTCCTCGGGAAGAACTCTTAACTGCTGGGCCATTTCTTCAGCTCCAACCCCACCCCCCTTCTGTAAGGATACCTGTGTGCATTGTATTTTCTGCATCTTTAGTTTACTCACAAACATGTCTAGTAAGCTCTAGAAGTTCAAGAGTTCAACCCATTACATTGTATAATATTCAAATCGGTAGAGATGTATCTGTGTCTCAAACATTTATCATTTGTTGTTTGTTTTTAGTTTAGTGTTTAAGACAGAGTCTTAAGTAGATCAGGCTAGCCTGGAACTTCCTTGTCTGACTTTGAACTTTTTATTTTGTTTTGTTGTTATTTGAGATAGCATTTCTCTGTGTAGCCCAGGCCTTCCTAGAACTTGCTCTGTAGACCAGGCTGGCTTCAGACTCACAGAGATCCTCCTGCCTCTGCCTCAAGAATGCTGAGATTAAAAGCATGTGTCTTTTCTTCTTCTTTTTCTTATTTTTGGTGCTTATTGTGTTTTGCTTGTATGTATGTGTGTGTACCATGTGTGTGCCTGGTATCTGTGGAGCCAGAAGACATTGAGACTGGAGTGAAGAACAGTTATGAGCTCCCATGTGGGTGCTGGAAGTCAAATCTGGGTCCTCCGGAAGAGCAGCCAGTGCTTTTAGCTCCTGAGCCTTTCTAAGGCTTGACTTTGAACTTTTGATCTTACTGCCTCCCAACGCCCCACGTCTTCCATCAGAGGCACATGCTGCTACATCCTAATGATCATTTCTTCGAGATGAAAACATCTGAGCTCCTTTTTCCCCCTCAATTTTTTTTTAAAACTTTATTTATTATTTATTTATTTATTTGCCTTGGTGTTTGCCTGGAACTGGAACTACAGACAGTTGTTAGCTGCCATGTGGGTGCTGGGAATCGAACCCGGGTCCTCTGGAAGAGCAGACGGTGCTCTTAACCGCTGAGCCATCTCTCCAGCCCCTCCCCCTCAATTTTTGAAATGTATAATGCATTGTTACCTGTAGGACCCTACTGGGCAGTTGCACAGCAGAACTTCTTGCTCCTGGCTGAGAGTATCTTAGCACCGACACTGGACCAGCCTTCCCCGTTCCTCCCTCCCCAGCCTCTCCCACTTGCATCTTCGATGACGTCATTTGTTAGGATTCCACATGTCAGGAGTTCTTGGGGTACTTGCCTTTCTATGCTTGACATACTTTATTCAACATAATGCTCTCTGGTTCCATCAACACTGTTGAAATTGTCGAGAGTTTTTATTCATTTGTTTGATTATTTATTTTTAAGACAAGGTCTCATGTAGCCCAGGCTGTTCTTGAACTCATTATGCAGCTGAGGATGTCCTTGAATTCTAATCCTCCTTCCTCTACCTCCTAAGGGCCCAGAAGATTTTCTTTTCTTTCTTTTTTTGCTTTTTAAAGACAATCTTATTATAATTTGAGTGAGAATATTACCCATAGGCTCAGATGTTTGAATACTTGGTGCCCAGTTGGTTTCATTGTTTAAGGAAGATTTTAGGAGGGGTAGCCTTGCTAAGGGAACTGTATCACTTTCAGATTTCAAAACCATATGCAATTCCCAGTTGGCTCTTTGCTTCCTGTTTGCAGTTCATGATGTAAGCTCTCAGCCAGGTGTGGTGGTGTACACCTTTAACCCCAGCACTCAAGAGGCAGAGGCAGGAGGATCCGTGAGGCCAACCTAGTCTATAGATGAAATTCCATTACAGTCAGAACTACACAGGGAAACTCTGTTTCACAGAAACAAAAAAAGATATAAGCTCTTGGGACTGGACATGCACATGTCTGTGCTGAACAGACACAATCAAGCAAAACATCCATATACATAAAATAAAATTTAAAAGGTTTCAGCTCACTCTTTCCTTCTGCGGCCATTGCTGGATTGAAGCCACCAAAATGAAGTTCAATCCCCTTGTGACTTCTGACCGAAGCAAGAACCACAAATGGCCTTCCTTGCACCTTCTCACATTCGGAGAAAGATCATGTCTTCCCCACTTTCCAAAGAGCTAAGACAGAAGTACAATGTTCGATCTATGCCCATTCAAAAGGATGATGAAGTTCAGGTTGTCCGAGGGCACTACAAAGGGCAGCAGATTGGCAAAGTGGTCCAGGTGTACAGGAAGAAATACGTCATCACATTGCAGTGAGAAAAGGTGAATGACACAACTGTCCACGTGGGCATCCACCCCAGCAAGGTGGTTATCTATCACCAGGCTAAAGCTGGACAAAGAACGAAAAAAGATCCTGGGAAGGAAAGTCAAGTCTCGACAAGACAAAGAAGAATGATTGAGAAGATGCAGGAGTAGGGGTGTGTGGTACACAGTGTCCATTAAAGACTGCTTAAGTTAAAAAAAAAAAAAAGTTTTCAGCTCTTAGCTCTGTACTATCATCGTGAATTCCTACCCCTCTGGAAACATAAGTCCCAGTAAACTCTTTCTTATGTCAGTTGCCTTGGTAATGTGGTGTTTCATTGAAGTAACAGGAAAGTAACTAATACATCTATGTTCCTGGCTGTCCTGGAACTCACTATGTAAACCAGGCTGGCCTCAGACTCACAGAGATCTGACTCCCTCTTCTCTTCGTCCAGAGAGCTACGATTAAAGGCCTGTGCCAACATGGCTGGAGGGATTTTATTCTTTTTTTTTTCTTTTAAAGATTATTTATTATGTATACAGTATACAGAAGAGGGTACCAGATCTCTACAGATGGTTCTGAGCCATCATGTGGTTGCTGGGAATTGAACTTAGGACCTCTGGAAGAACAGTCAGTGCTCTTAACCTCTGAGTCATCTCTCCAGCCTCTGGGATTTTATTCTTTTCTATATCTGGATAGCATCCACTTATGTATCTGTACCATATTTTTTTTTATCCTTGAAGCTGCAGATGGACACATCCATGGCTTCCATTTCATGCCCAAGGTGAATAGTGCTGCAGTGAATGCTGGAGCCAAGTATTTCTGACATCACTTCCTTTCCTGTGTTTTTGTACTCAGAAGTGAAATTACCACATCATATAGTAAACTTGCTTTTAAATTTTTTTTTAAAAAAAACTTTATTTATTTATTTGCCTTGGTGTTTGCCTGGAACTGTAACTACAGACAGTTGTTAGCTGCCATGTGGGTGCTGGGAATCGAACCCGGGTCCTCTGGAAGAGCAGACGGTGCTCTTAACCGCTGAGCCACTTCTCCAGCCCCGCTTTTAAATTTTAATCATTGATTCATTTGTTGAAGTGAGGCTTGCCACATCCCTTGTGAGAACAACCTTATGGAATCAGTGCTCTCCTTGCACTTCTATGTAGATCCTAGGAATTAACCTCTGGTTGCCAGGCTGTTGTGTCAAGAGCCTGTACCAGCTGAACCATTTTGCTGGCCCTCATATGTTATTCTATGTCTGGCTTCCTTTACTGAGCAATACCTTGAGATTCTGAACATAAAAGCAAGGTGTTCATTTCATTGTTTGCAATTTTCCATTATGTGGCACTGCTGTGCCTAACCCATCTATTCTCCTAGGGTATGGGATGTTAGGTAGTTTCTTGTTAGGGAACTAGATAACTTCTATCTCAAATAGTACAGTTGAGGATTTTGTATTTCTTTTCTTTTCTTTCTCTTTTTTAGGGCATATGTATGTGCATGGAACATGAACCTGTGTGTGTGTGTGTGTGTGTGTGTGTGTGTGTGTGTGCGCGCGCGCGCGCGCATGTGTGTTTTGTTTTGTTTTTATGAGAGGGTCTCAAAAAGCCTGGATTGGCCTTGAACTCATTGTGTACCCAAGGATGACTTTGAACTCTGATGCTCTTGTTTCCAAGTGTTAAGATTTCAAGTATAGGGGCTGGAGAGATGACTCAAAGGTTAACAGCTCTGGCTGCTCTTCCAGAGGTCCTGAGTTCAATTCCCAGCACCCACATGGCAGCTCCCAACTCTCTTTAACTCCATTTCCAGATCTGACACTTTCATATCAATGTACATAAAATAAAATTAAATAAATAAGAAAAACTAAAAACACAAAATAAAAATAAACATTTTTTTTTTTTAAAGATTTCAGGTATATGCTGCTGTGCCCTGTTTGATGTGGGGCTGGGAATGAGGGGCTCCTACACATTGGTTAAGCCCTCTGCCAAACCAGTCCCCACTATGGTTTTTGAGACAGCATCTCTCACCCGTTCTGGGGCTCAATGATTAGGCTAAACCAGGCAGCCAGTGAGCCCCAGGGTCCTTCTGTCTCTGCCTCCCCAGTGTTCTACCTTTCTCAGCTTTGTAAACATGGACTTTAGGGATACTGACGCAGCGCTCGCTGTGTGAACCGAACCAGCCATCTCTCCTCCGCTCATACCTCCACCTTCTCCTCCTCCTGCTCCTACCTCCCAAGTGGGAATTTGAACTCTTGCTTCAGTCCCATGTAGGGGCCACTACACACAGTTCAATGTCAGCTTTTAGTTTCACACTAGTTGGGGTAACAAGTAAGTGTGATGTTGCTTCCCTGTTTGGTCAGCCGAAACAGGTCTCATTTCCTGGTCACAATGAGATCAGAGCTATTATGGGGGAAGGAGATCTGATGCCCTGCAGTGAGTCAGGAGGCTGTCTGACGTAACTGATCTTGAGTCCACCCAAGGAGTAAAGTGCAAATGGCTCATGGTATCCCGGGGATGGATGCCCAACGCACCTCTGAAGACACACAGGAGGTAGTTTTAGGTGGGTTGCTATGTCTTTCATGACATGCTTCCTTTCCTTTTCTTCTGTGCTATGCTAGATGTTACACACAACACCTCACGCATGCTAGGCAAGCACTCTACCATTGAGCTATGTACTCAGACACTTTTCTTCTTTAACAAATGAGGCAATGATGTCAGGCTGGATTCAGTAATAGGCCTTGGTTTTTATTGTATTTGCTTTTTACAGGTCTCTCTCTATAGGGCAAAGTACAATCGGATATTCTCTTGTTGTGATGACATAGTTGCCTTTAAAAATAAAAATTGAGTAAGCCGTGATGGCTCATGACTAATTTCAGCACTCAGGAGACTGAGACAGACAGAGGATTTAAAACCTTATACAAGTTTCAGGACAGCCGGAACAGTAGAGTGAGAATGTATCTCAAAAAAAAAATATTATATATATATTTGTTTGTTTGGTTGGTTGGTTGGTATTGTTGAGACAGGGTTTCTCTGTGTAATGACCCTAGCTGTCCTGGAACTTACTTTGTAGACTAGGCTGGCCTTGAACTTACAGAGATTCATCTGCCTCTGCCTCTGAATGCTGAGATTAAAGATGTGTGCCACCACACTGGCATCTAAATATTTTTTTGAAAGATTGCTCATAAAGGAGGAGCTGGAGAGATGGTCAGCAGTTAAAAGCACTGACTGCTCTTCCAGGAGATTCCGGTTCAATTTCCAGCACCCCCATGGCAGCTCACAACTGTCTATAACTCCAGTTCCAGGGGACCTGACACCCATGGCAAAATATCAATGCATATAAAATAAAATAAAGGATTATAGGGGGCTGGAGAGGTGGCTCAGCAGTTAAGAGCACTGACTGTTCTTCCAGAGGACCCGAGTTCAATTCCTAGCACCCACATGGCAGCTTACAACTGTCTGTAGTTCCAGTTCCCAGTTCCAGGCAAACAAATAAATAAAGCTTTTCAAAAAAAATATTATAGAGGATTATAAAGTGCTTAGAGCAGCAGGCCAGTGGTTAGCGCACTTAATGCTCTTGCAGAATTGGTTTCCAGCACTAGGAAGGGTCACGATCATCTGTAACTCCAGTTCTGGAGAACCCAGCACACATGCATGTAGGCACTCACAGCTACACAGCAAAAGTAAATTAAACACTTTAAAAAGAGTATTAAGTCAACGTTAGGCAGTTTGAGCCAGGTTAGGTGATCTTGTCCCTCATTTGGGAGCCTGAGACAGGAGATTCTAGGGCTCAAGGCTCTCCTGGTCTACCGTATGCCGCTATTTTAAAATCAAAATGCCAATCCTAACTTCAGGATGCTAGGAGTATGAACTCTGAAGATGAGAGGGCAGAGAGGAGTCAGCCTCTAACCGGAAGTGTACCCTTTGCCTGTGTCTTTTTCTCTTCTCTCTCTAGGTCTTTCCCCCTCAGGAATGGTCATTTAAGTCCTTTGATCTGGTGCAGAAACTGGAATGCAACCTCTGTTGAACTTCCTGGTTAGAGCTGAGGTTATATTATCGATAGCTTATGAATATTAGCACAGTAATATATTAACACGCTACTCTAAGAGCCTGAAGCAAAGTGGCTGCTTTTAACCCTCAGCCCAAGGCCAGCACATTTCCAGGACAATGAGTTAGATAGAGCATGGCTGAAGTGTGCCAAAATCACCTTGATACTAGATTGCCTTAGGAGAGAAGGAAAGTACTTGGGTTTTTTTTTTTAAAGGTTCATTTATTTTATGTATATGGGTGCTCTATCTGCATGTACATCTGCACACCAGAAGAAAGCATCAGCTCCCACTATAGATGGTTGTGAGCCACCATGTGGTTGCTGAGAATTGATCCCAAGACCTTTAGAAGAACAGCAGTGCTCTTGGCTGCTGAGCCATTTCTCCAACTCAGAAAAGTTTTTTTAACTAGCTGTTTGCAAAACATCTGTCCCAGAGTCCAGCTGGCTAGGACTCTGTAGGTTTCTTTTCTTTCTTTCTTCCACCCTTCTGTCTTTCTTTGCTTTCTTTCTTGGAATATAGAGACACTGTCTTTCCACTTGAGCTCAAGTGTGGTGGGTTAATTTTTTGTCTGCTTGGTACTAGCTAGAGTCACTCTGGAGGAGGACGTCTCAACTGAGAAAATGCCTCTATAAGACTGGTCAATAAGCAAATCTGTGGGATGTTTTCTTGATTAATGACTGATGTGAGAGGGCGAGCCCACTGAGTGGTCCTGAGTTGTATAAGAAAGCAGGCTGAAGAGTTGAAGAGATGGCTCAGTGGTTGAGAGCTCTGGCTGCTCTTCAGAGCACCTGGGTTCAGTTCCCAGCCACCACATGGAGGCTTAAACCATTTGTAACTTCAGTTCCATGGGATCTGGCACCCTTATAGGACCTCCCTGGGTACCAGATATTCACATACACGTAGGCAAAACAACTGTAGTGGTTTGATTAAAGATGTTTCCAGAGGCACATACTGAGCAGCATTAGTAAGTGTGGCTTTGTTGGAGGAGGTGTGTCACTAGGGAGTGGACTTTAAGGTCTCAGAAGCCTGGCCAGTGTGTCAGTCACTTCCTGCCATCTGCAGATCCAGATGTAGAACTCTCAACGACCTCTCCAGTATCATGTAGGCCTGCATGCCATCATGCTTCCTACCCTAATGATAATGAACTAAACCCCTGAACAAAACAAAGCCAGCCCCAATTAAACATTCTTCTTTATAAGAGTTTCTGTGGCCATGGTGTCTTCTTCAAAGCAATAGAAACCCTAATTAAGACAACAACCATACACATAAAGCAATAATGATTTAAGAAAAGCACTGTGTGCAAACCATGGGAAGCAAGCCAGTCAGCAGTGTTCTCCACTCTCTGCTTTATTTCCTACCTCCAGGTTTCTGCCTTGAGTTCCTGAATTGGTTTCCCTCAGTGATACATAGTAAGGAATAAATCAAAGAAACCCTTTCCTTCCCCAAGTTCTTTTGGTCAGGCTCTCTATCACAGCAATGTAAGACGAGCGCGAAGACATCAGGCTAGCCTTGAACTCAGCAATACTGCTCTTTCAGTTTCCTGAAAGGCAGAGATCACAGGTGTGCACCACTGCATCCTTTGACAGGATCTTACACTGAAGTAGCCCTTTTCTCATGACCAGGTAGATGTAAACTTATTTATAACATTCGTTAACATGTTGCTTTAGCAACGGCTAATACACTTTAAATAGTTTTTTTTTTTACATTTATTTTGTGTGCATTGTGGGAGGGGAGCATTACGTGTCATGATGAACGGGGTGGTGGGGGGATGCAGAGAACTTGTTGGCTCTTGCCCCTCCTATGGGTCTCGGGGATGAAACTCAGGTTGTCAGACTGGGCTTGCCTGGCTCCAGCCACTCTGATAACACTTTTTAAGGAGTACGGAAATGGTCGGTTAGTTTTGAAAGCTGCTTATGTCTTTACCTGAGGATTGCACTGCGACCTATGGACCGCCAAAGAGAAAAGCAGCAGGCAAATGTGTCCCTTGGTGGGGTGGCAGGTGGAGGCTGGGGTTCTAGGTTCCTGCAGCCAGATCGTAACCTGCTGTGCCACAATATCCGACCCTAGAGTCTGTATACTCTGCAGAAGGAGGTAGCGCGAACCAGAGCCTAGAGAACCCTTATACTAACCTTTACATCTGTTATCAGAAATCTTGTGCCAGCTGGAGAAAGAGTCACCTGGGTCCCATTCTTCAGGTGAGAAAACTCAAGCTGGTTTCTCCTTAAAAACATCCGCACTTACTGTGCAAAAAGCCCGTCCTGCTCAGTTAAGTGGCCACCTCTCCCGGAGACTTTTGCTGTCTACTCACTACGCCCTCTGTCAGCCCAAACTCTTGGTGTCCTCCCTTCCTGCAAGAAGCTTTCCTGACCTCTCTGGCCAACGCCAAGAGCTCTCGAGCGGAGATGGGACTGATCCTGAATTCTCCCTGCATATCCAAGTCCCTGGGTGGGAGAGACATCATGAATTACCCACGCTCTCTGCATCCTCAGGGCTCCAGAGAAAAGGGTGAATTCCAATTTGGGTTTCACTTCAGTCTCTGAGATTCCTGTCCAGCCCTCACAAGATAGAGCTATTAACCAAGCTCAGATTAAGATGGGAGGCCCGGCAGAGGAGCGGATGCGCTATGCCCAGACTCTGCACAGGTCGACACTGAACACTTGCACGGACTAGCAGGGGCGTGGTCTATGCAAATGAGGGCGGAGGCTTCGGGGAGGCCTCGCGGGCTGTGGGCGGGGCCTGGGAAGTGAGGGGCGGGGCTTCAGAGAGAGAGGTGCTGGCATCCCTTAGGACTGCCCGGGAGGGGGCGGAACCTAGATGGGGTGGGGCGTGGCTCCAAAGATCAGGGGTGTGGCTTACTCTCAGGGTTGCAGGGTGGAGCAGTATCCGCCTATGGCTCCGCCTTTCTAGAAGGGGCGTGGTTTCAGATATCCAGCGCTCAGGGGCTCGGGCGGGGCTGCAGTGCAGTCGAGGCGGGGCGGGGCGGGGAGGGGGCGGATCCCTGCGCCTTCTGGGGCCCTTGGTGGCCAGTGCACCTCAGTTCACCCTCGGCTCCCGCACCGCTAGCATGACGGACACACTGCTACCCGCGGCTCCCCAACCACTGGAGAAAGAGAGCGATGACTACTTTCGAAAGGTGAGCGTGGAGCCCGCAGACGCTCTCTGTCCGCTCAAACTGTGGAGCGCGCCGTTGGGGTTTGCGGCAGGGGTCGGCCTGGCCGGGAGGGGGATGGGATGGGAGGGGACGCGCGGGACTGGTGCGAGCCTCGCGGCGGGAAAGGGAGGACGGAACGGGGACTGCATGGCCCTGAGCGCCCGGAGCAAATGGCAGACCGGCTCGGGCGCACAGGTGCACCAGAGAGCCGCACACAGGTAGGAGCCTGGAGAGGAGATCCGGATGGCTCGGCCAGCCTTCCCGCGCCCATGGGGAAAGGACCAGTCTCTGGCCACGCTGGCGAGCTCGATTCCTGCGATCGGAGCCTAGCTTCCACCCGAGCGCTTACTAGGAACCGAGAGTTTTGCTTTTTTGCCTCCCTAATGCTTTCAGTGTTCTCCCCGTTCGACTGCTTAGTAGGTAAGGGAGGGTGGCTGCTGCAAGGGGACCTGGAGCGCGCGCCTCCCTCGTTTGTCCTGCGTCGCCCAAGAAAGCCAGAGAATGGCAGTCTCACTCCTTCTCCAAAGCGGGTTTATCTGTATTTGGTTGTCCGAGAGACGGAGCGGGAGAGACTGGACTCTGCGCGCTTGGCACGTCCTGGCGCTCCTCGGCAACTTACACGGCTGCCTTTCGCCCTGGAGCTCAGTTCCTCAAAAGCGACCCCAGTAGGCGCCCACAGCGGCCCTGGCATGCCCAACAGCTGCCGGAACTGGTTTACAAATAACGCTTTGGAGGTTCGAATCACTGTGACAAGGCTCTTCACCTACTTTTCAAGTCCCTAGTGAGACTAAAAATAGCCTTTGGAGTTTAGCCAAGGATCACCTGGTGGGTTAAGAGATTGTCTTGGATATTTTTCTAACTGATACGATCGAAGGCACAGCGAGTAATCATGAATAGGGAAGTGAAACTGCTTCCCACAGAGCAATCAATTCTTAATTGTTCAACGCTGCTTCGTAAATGGGCTTGGCAGCTTCCTTCTCCCGCTGAACATCCTCGACTTTTTGGTCTCGGATAAAATAGTTGAACAGGAGGGAATATGGAGACAGGTAGTGGGCAATTTTTTTTAAAGTTGCTTTTGGCATTTAAAAAAGTTTTAAAAGTATATTTAAATTGAAAGATGTCATCATGGAATTACAGGATTATAACTTCTAATTATGTGCGGCATTTGGGCCAGAGGATCACAGACCAGAATTGTAGGAGGTTGCTTGGCCTGGGAATCCCAAGATGTCCAACCTAAGGCCTTAGGGCCTGACTGCCACCCCCACAAAATTGCTTTACAGCCTCCAGAAAGTTGCTGTCTCTTTCTGGGACTTCAGTGCTTGCTAGATTGTTTGTCATTGAACAGATGGTTTGGCGGACCTGTGGCAGCTTCTAGAGTGTGGCTGGTGGATGACAGGGCAAGTCAGGGGATGGTGTCAAACCTTTCAGAACAGCTTCTTGTAGTACCCTTTCAGGGAATCTTAGGGGAGGACATGGGTGGAGAAGAGAAAGGATCAGAGACTGGATAATTATTATTATTATTATTATTAAGATTTAAAAGTGTGTGTGTGTGCGTGTGTGTGTGTGTGTGTGTGTGTGTGTGTGTGTGCCTTGAATATTTGTATGTATTTACTACAAAGCCTTGGAGGCCTCAATGTAGGTGCTAGGAATCTAACTTCGGTCCTCTGCAAGAGCATCTCTCTAGCTCTCTAGGTGTTTCTCAGGTTTAGTTTTTCTGGTACAAGTGACCCACAGGTTGAAAAGCTACTGCTTTAGACCCCGTGATTCCATTATTTTTATCTTCCCTACTCTGTTACAGACTACTAAAGGCTTTAGCCAGTGTGAAATTCTATGTCCAGTTGTGGATGTAGCTCAGTGATGGAGCTGCCTAACATGCACAAGATCCTGGGTTCCCTTCCCAGCATTGTGAAAATAAATAGATGAACGAAGCATTCTATCCTTCCCACCAGCTTATACCCCTAACTCAGACCTTGCTTCTGGACTGGGCAAGCAGACTGAGGAGATGAATGGGACCTGGAAATCTACTGGCTGCCAACTGGAGATGCCACCTAGGAAGCCACTCAAGTGATAGACATTTTGGATACTGAGTAAAGAGGACTGGGACAAAAAAATCTGGCTTAAGGGAAGGGATACAGAGAAAGAAGACAAGGAAGCTGAAAATGGGAGCTGGAGAGATGGCTCAGCGGTTAGGAGCACTGGATGCTCTCCCAGAGGACCCGGGTTCAATTCCCAGCACCCACATGGCAGCTCACAACTGTCTGTAACTCCAGTTTCAGAGATCTGATACCTTCATATCAATGTACATAAATAAAGCTAAATAAGTTCTTTTAAAGAAAGCTGAAAATGTGGCAGGGTGGAGGGAGCTGAGAGAGATGAAGTCTTCAGCAGGCAGCCAAGGCTGACTACGCAAGACTACCGAGGAGGCTTACATTGTTCCTTTCAGGGGAGGGCAGTCATTGGAGGGTGGGAACAAAACAGTGACTGGGTTGCTGGAGAAGATGCTGGAGGGAGGCAAGGTAAAGAAGACAGAAGGCAAGTTCGCTCACAGGTGTGTGTGTGTGTGTGTGTGTGTGTGTGTGTGTGTGTGTATGTGTGTGTGCATGTGGGTAAGGTCTCCTTATATAGTCTCTGCTAACCTTGCCCATGTAATTCATCTTTGTAGCTGAGAGAGAGAATTTCTGTGATGTTGGACAGAGAATCCACAACTTTCTGCATGCTAGACTCTCTGAATTACATCTCCAGCTTCTTCAGTGTGTGTGTGTGTGTGTGTGTGTGTGTGTGTGTGTGTTTTCTTTCAAACTGGGTCTCATTACATAGCCCTGGCTGTTCTAGAATTCAGAGATCTGCCTGCCTTGGCCTCACACCACTACTGCCCAACTCTCAATGTACATTTTTAAAAAGATTTTTATGATGTTAGCGATGGAACCCAGGCCTCTTGTATACCTCAAAAATACTTCTGAGCTACAATCCCCATTCCCAACATTCACAAATGCTTGTTTTAGAACAGACAAGTCCACAGGCTTGTTTTTCTTTTTCCTCTTTTTTTCTTTTGAGAGAGTTTGAATTCTCTATCTTTTTTTTTTTTTTAAATCAGGTGCTGGGTTACAGATATGGACTTCCCCACCCTGTTAGAGTCCTTTTTAAATTTTGTTTTTATACTGACTGTCCCTGGGGCTTGTACCTTCTAGGTTAGAGCTCTGCCTCAGCCCCCTAAAGCACTTCAAAGGTGGAGAACTTAACACAAAGCAAGTTCGTTGCCCCTGGGCTTTACAACCCCCCTCCTTCTAGAGAGTAGACTGAGATAAACTGTGATTACTAGCTCACCAGACAAAACCAAACAAAATTGCCCGGAGCTGTGACAGTACACACCTGAGATTCCAGCAGTCTGGAAGCCAACTGTTGGTCTCTACCTCTCAGTGAGATCCAGGCAGGGTCAGACTAACAGAGTGAAACGGTGTCTCAATATACAAACTAACAAAAGGTCAGTGTGAAGAAGTCAGGTGTGGGGATGCTCTGAGACTAGGAAAAGGATAAACTGAGGGAACTTCTGGTTGATGGAAGGGAGGTGACGTTTGGAAGTATTGGGAAAGGGAGCCAACCAAGGAGAGTGAATGGGCGCCCCCCAAAACTGGAAATACAGTCAAGATTTTACATATACAACAGCCTTCAGGTCAGATTCCTCCACCCCAGTACTTGCCTGATTGGATCCTTATCTGCCTAAGACAAACTTAATTTCTTATCAATTCTTTGTCAGCCCTTCCTCTTGACTTTCAAATGCTATTCTGCTCTGTTCACCATGGAAGGCTTTGGCTTGGATGGGACAGACTGTTGGATGCTGACCCACACTCCCCTTGCCCCCTGGGGAATAAATCTAGAGTTGACCAGTGCTCTGCCTCCCTGAGGCAGCTCCAGCTCCTGGGCCCTGTTGCTGCAGTCAGGCCTCATTTCCTGGGGTGCTGAGGCTTTGTCTGCAAAGCTCAGGCCATGCTTAAAAAGGACCGAGCCTCTTTCCTGTTGCTCCCAGTGAGCAGTGGGGTGGCTTGGGTCGCAGTGAGCTGTGTTTTGTGTGCCTTGCACACAAAAGGAAACCTAATTGCCCACAAGTCCCTTTGCACGTTGGTTGTGAATCCAAAGTATGCAAAATAACAATAGTGAGCTCCTTGGTAAATGTGTGTGTGTGTGTGTGTGTGTGTGTGTGTGTGTGTGTGTGTGTGTGTGTGAGGGGCTCTTGGGGTTGTGTGGGACTTGGTTATACATATCTTGAGGACACAGGTTATCGCCAGGACATTTCAGGACAAACTCTGTCCTCTGGGTCTGGTGAATAACTTGAAGGCATTTCTAAAAGAGATGGGAGAACTTTCTAGACTGACACAGTGTCATGTCTTTCTCTTTCTCTGGCTTCTCACTGGGCAATTTTCTTTTTCCTTTTTGCTAAATTTTATAATGCTTCCATGAAATTACTATATATTCCTGGGCTGTTAAAACTTTTTTCTTAAAAGAAGGGTCAGTCCAATTGCTGACCTCCTCCTCCTGGGTTTTCTCATTTTAAAAAAGTCTTCAAACAGTGTACTTAGACCTGTTGGTAACTGCAGGACCATGTGAATTTCTGTGTGCTGATAGCAAACCCCCTTCTTTGGGGCCTCCCCTGTCCTCCCCAGGGCCTGTAATTCTAAAATTCCCCAGAAAACCTGTTTCAGCTGGGAGCGGAGGAAAAAGTAAGAAAGAAAAGCACAGAAGACCTTCTCTTAGCATTTTAGGGAGGCTCAAAGGGGGAGGCGCCAGCCCTGCAGGCTGGGAGGGTGACAGACAGTCAGGCTCTGTCGCTTGCTATCTCTTCCCCAGGGAAGAGTGTCCTGAAGTGAATTTAGCTCTATTGTTTTTACTCAAGAGCTGTAGGAGTTGTTTGTTCTCGAAACCTGCTGGCTGGACAGGGCCCCAAGGTCCGCTGTGTCCTGGTTTATGGCCCCTGTTTACTCTCTGGGATTCCTGGAGGCTACAATGGAAGGAGGAGAAATCTTTTTTCTTCTGACTTTTTGGAAAAAAAAAAAAAAATTACTGAGACAGGATCTCATTATGTAGCCCTGGCTATTGTGGAATTCATTATGTAGACCAGGCTAGCCTCAACTCAGCCTGCCTCTGTCTCCTGAGTGCTGGGATTTTAAGGGTGTGTGAGACCTGGCATGTGAGGCTTTTTGCTTTTTAAGCCCAGACTCTTTTCCTCTTCCTCTGCACCAGCAGATCCAATTTCATATCCAAGGCTTGTGTGTCGCCAGTGGCCTATGGGGACATCTTGTTTCGTTGATATTGTGCTAGAGATTGAACCTAGGGCTTCTGGG
Source organism: Sigmodon hispidus (assembly GCA_004025045.1). Classification (NCBI taxonomy): domain Eukaryota; kingdom Metazoa; phylum Chordata; class Mammalia; order Rodentia; family Cricetidae; genus Sigmodon; species Sigmodon hispidus. Next base: position 20,016 of record PVIH01017511.1, read on the forward strand.
GTTGCTGACAGTCACTCTACCATGCTGTCTTGTTTACTTATTTGGAGGCAGGACCTCCCTAAGTTTAGCAGGCTGGCTTTCCACTCCTTATCTCAGGCAGTCTTTGAAATTTTGGTCTTCCTGCCTGAGGTTGACTTTATGGATCACTGACTTTATGGATCATAGGGGATCAGCAGCTCCAGTCTTAGGGGCTAATGATATTGTCCCCAGCCTTGGAGCCATCGTCCTTTCCCAGATCGGGAGGAGAGAGGAAAGAGAGGGGGTATTTGTTAATCTTATTCCTCATTAGCTCAGTGCAAGAGTAATTGCTTAGCAAAGGCAAGGCCTTGAGATTGCACCCCAACACTAAAAAACAAATGAGACACATACAAGATACAAACCCCATAACAGCCAAAAGTCTCCCATTCTTTTCTCTTTTATTAATTAATTTTTATTTTATGTACATTGGTGTTTTGTCTGTATGTGTGTCTGGGTGACAGTGTTGGGTCCCCTGGAACTAGAGTTACATACAATTGTGAGCTGCCATATGGGTGCTGGGAATTGAACCCAGGTCCTCTGGAAGGGTGAGCCATCTCTCCAGCCTCATGTTCCCCCACTGTTAATATGGGTCTAAAGGCCAGGCTGAGGGTCCCAGCTTGCAGAGGTGCACACCAGCAGGGCCTCTGGCTTTCTCCTCACTGTGGGTTGGGGCCAGCAAGAGTCCCCTGGCAGAAGCGGTGTTTTCAGGTGACTCAGAGGAGAATTAATGTGATGAGCCATAACACTGTAAATGTCCCTTGTTTCCTGGGGCTGTTTGGATAGTTGCCAAGATACCACCTGATGCTGCCAGGCATCTGCTTTCTCTGGACCAACACTTCCTCCTGTGGCTCAGGTGTGACGATGTCTTCTGACACAAAGGCTGCATTGGAAGTGGCCACAAAGAACAGAGGCAGAGCAGGTGCAGCAGCTCTGCCAGAGGAGCCAGTGCAAGGCGTGGGCAGCAGAGCTGTGGAACTCCAGGGACAGAGAGAAGGTGGTGAATCATGTGGGCTCTGGCTTTTTTCAGGTAGAGCTGGGAGTTCATGTGGACCCTAAGGCTTTAGAAAACTCCAGGTTTCCATTTGCTCATAAGAGAACAGAGAGTCCCAATCACTTCAGAGGTGGTTTATGTTTCTTTGGTACAAGGTCAAATCTAAATACCTAAATACCAGCCCCTGCCCCTGCCCCCCACCCAACAGCCATATCCGTTAGATATGGAACTTATGGCTTGACAATCTTATTGGTTAGACTAAGTGGACCATAGGGTACTTGTGGAAATATAATTCATTTGTGGACATTTTAGTGATTGTATGTTTGACATACCGTAGATGTTTTTAAAGATTATTATGTATATAGTATGCAGATGTTGTAGAAGGCTTCCCGGGCCCATTTGGGCCAGAAGTTTGGACCTGGCCTGAGGCAGCTTTTATCCCCCAAAGAAATGAATCGACGCTTATATTAACTTCATACTGTTTGGCCCATGTCTCAAGCACATTACAGCTAGCTCTTTCATCTTAATCCAACCCATTTCTAGTATTCTACCTACCACATGGCCCGGTCCGTGGCTCACCTGGATTCCTTACATGTCTCTTCTTTGGGGGTCAGATGGAGACTGACTAACTCCACCCTCCTTCTACCTGTCTGTCCTCTGATTCTCCACCCACTTCTATGGTGCTCCACATAGGCCAAACCAGTTACTTTATTTTCAGCATACAGAGAATATTTCCACCACATACAGAAGAGGGCACCAGATGTCATCATAGATGGTTGTGAGCCACCACGTGGTTGGTAGGAATCGAACTCAGGACCTCTGGAAGAACAGTCAGTGTTCTTAACCTCTGAGCCATCTTCCCAGCCCCCGACATACAGCAGATGTTAATGTGGGTTGTGGAACTCACTGGAAGGAGCCTGTAGTTTAGAAAATCTTGATTCTTCTGGTATCTTCTTCCCTTTTGGAAATGACTTCTGCAAACAGGTTGGAATGTTGAAAGGAAGGCAACTGGGAAACCACTTGGTAGATATCCTGTATTTGTTTTTTTTGTGTGTGTGTGTGTTTTCAGTATATTTAATGTTTATTTTATTTATTTATTTATTTAAACTTTATTTATTTTATTTATTTGCCTTGGTGTTTGCCTGGAACTGGAACTACAGACAGTTGTTGGCTGCCATGTGGGTGCTGGGAATCGAACCCGGGTCCTCTGGAAGAGCAGACGGTGCTCTTAACCGCTGAGCCATCTCTCCAGCCCCTTATTTTTATTTATTAATATGGGTGTTTTGCCTGCATGTTTTGTCTGTGCATCATGTGCGTGTAGTAGGGGCAGAGGCCAGAAGGGGGCGTGGGATCTCCTGGGACTGTGTGAGCCTCGATGTACCAATCTCTCCAGCCCCACAAGAGGCTATTTGTAAAATCAAATCATGTTTTAATTTTTATTATCAAGGTCTTGCTGTGTGGCCCAGGCTGGCCTCAATCTCAAGCTGTTCAACCCTTTACCTCCCAAACTGGGAGAGCATAGGCTTGTACCATTAGTTTGTTTGTTTATTTTAGGCATGGGAATCTCAACTCCCTCCCTCCAGTCTCCAGCGTGGCGAGAAATGAAATGAGCTGTGTGTGTATTATGGGGTATGGCTTGCTATTTCCGTACTTTCTGGCTGACGGCTCTGGCAAAATCAGCAGCAAAGCATTCTTGTTTTCCAGATTTTGGTGGTTGATTAAGGGATTGTGTAAGCAAGAAGGAGCTGGAAAGGCAGAGAAAAGAACCCTGGCTGGAGAAACACACCTGCCTTGTGTGGCCCTAGTGCTGTTTCAGGCCAGCCCAGTCTGTCACTCCTGACTGCTGGATCTCAAACTTGTACTTTGCCCTGAAATTATCTTCTATATGTGCTGGCTTTATCTGGAGTTACTCATGCCTTCCAAATTAAATGTCTTCGGTTTTCCCTTGAGTGCTGCTTTAAAATAGTGTTTTTCAGGTAGACAGCCTGTTAGAGTCTTTGGGAGAGGTGAATACACTGCGGGGTAACTCTACAATAAGACTAGTAACAGCTCTGCCTAGCTTTGAACTTCTGATGCTCCTGTCTCCACCCTCCTGAGTGTGTGTACCTTCACCCTTGACATCCTGTGGTGGAATTTTACTCTACAAAAAGAGAGTGACCAAACGTTGGTGAATGTTGCATCATGGGAAAATCTCAAGACATGCTGGGCAAAATAAAGATAGATATTGATGTTGTTTATGTAGCTTGAGAACACCCGAAATGTAAGGTGATAAAAAAAAAAAAAAAAAAAACCAAGTGTTAGGCCCATGCCTTGAGATAGCTCACCTGTCATAGACTGCCAAGGCTGATGAACTGCATTTACTCTCCACAATCCACAAGACAGAAGGAGAAATATGACTTGTAAAAGTTGCCCTGACCTCCACACAAATGCTGTGATACATGTGCACTCATACATATTTATATATGTGTGTGTGTATATATGTGAATGCGCTCCTTCGTGTGATCTCACTTGAGTGTGAGTACACACACACAAACATAAAATAAAATATAATTAAAAGAATTGAAAAGAAAGCTAAGTGTTAATTGCCTGAGATGATGAAAATTTTTAGATTTTGAGCGGAATCGTGATTATATAGGCATCTATGTTGTCCAGATGCGTTGAATTCCACACTTAAGATTTGTGTGTTTTGGGCTGGAGAGATGGCTCAGCGGTTAAGAACACCGTCTGCTCTTCCAGAGGACCTGGGTTCAATTCCCAGCATCCACATGGCAGCTAACAACTGTCTGTAATTCCAAGATCTGACACCCTTACGCAGTTATACATGCAGGCAAAACACCAATTCACATAAAGTAAAAATAAGTACTTTTTAAAAAAGATTTGGAATTGAACTTTAGTTTAAAAATAGCATAAGTGAGGAAGGTAACAAACTGGTTCCTGTAACGTAGAAGTCCAAGCAGTGGCTTCAGGTCTGGCTTGATCAAGGTCTCAAGTATTGTTGCTAAAGTTTTCTTCTGTTTGCTCGATGGTGGGTGCTGCATGCTTTTGATCCCAGAGGCAGGTCTCTGTGAGTTCAAGGTCAGCTTGGTCTGCAGAGTGAGCTCTAGGATAGCCAGGCTACACAGAGAAACTCTGCCTTAAGGAAAAAAAAAAGTTTTGTTTTTTTTTTTCTGGGAAAAGTATTCCCTCTAGCAGATTCCATTTCTAGGGAAACAGTCTCCTATTGTAGCTTAATTCTCCTTACCCCCTTGAGACACAGTCTCAATGTATAGTGACGTTCCAGCCTCTGAAGTGCTGGGATTATAGATGTGCACCACCACATCTACCAAGACCCTTTCAAACTCTGGTTGACATTCTCCACTTACTCCTATACTTTTCCCTGAACCAATTTCAGGCCTGAGTCAGATGCTCTTCCTCTTGGAAAGGGCTGAGAGACCAGGGATGTATCTCCCTAACCATCCCAGGCCTTGAGGTGAGGAGTGTTCCCCCAAACAGTGTGAGGAAGCACATGGCTGGCAAGTGAGCTGCCTCAGTGCCCCTCCACAATTCTGCAACTGTAGCCACCTTCCAGCTCAGCGGCAGGAAGGACCAGCTGAGGTCCATTCTCTCCTGCACTGTTGCTGCGGCTCCTGCTGCTCACTCACCTGTCTCCCAGCTCTAGGGTCCAAGATGCTGTACCAGCATCCTTGTAGGGAATTGACACCTGGGAAGTAGTCCTAAGGCTAGCAATGAGATTGAACATTCTCTCTGAACTTACTTTTCTTGAGTGTTAGCTTTCTGACTACCCTTTCATTTTTTTAAAGCTTATTTTTACTTTCAACTCTGCGTGTGTGTGTGTGTGTGTGTGTGTGTGTGTGTGTGTGTGTGTGTGTGTGTTGCTTGAGTATAGGTTTGTGCCAATGAGTGGGGGTACCAGTGGAAGCCAGAAGAGGGTGTTGGATCCTCTGGAGCCTGAGTTACTGCCTAAACTACTAGGCAGTGTGTGTGTGTGTGTGTGTGTGTGTGTGTGCTGGAGCAAAACTTGGGTCTTTTGCAAGACCAGCAAGCCCTCTTAACCACTGAGTAATGTCTCCAGTCCCCGCTTCATGTTTTAACAGTAACTGGGCCAGGCAGTGGAGGTGGTGTACACCTTTAATCCTAGCACTTGGGAGGCAGAGGCAGGTGGGTCTCTGTGAGTTTGTAGTCAACCTGGTCTACAAGGCAAGTTCTAGGACAGCCAGGGCTCTTATACAGCCGAAACCCTGGGGGGCGGGAAGAGTAACTGAAATGTTCAGATCTAATCTTTGGAAGGAACCAAATGGACCTGCATAGGACACTCACTTCTTTGAAAGTCTGTTTGTGGCTTATTTTTTTTATCTTAAAGAAAGTGCTGTTGTGTAGCTCAGGCTGACTTTGAAACATCCTGTTTCCTCAGCCTTCCAAGTTCTGGGATTACAGGCTTGCACCTTGTATGTAGGATTGTGTCAATAGTGACTGTTAAAGCCTAACAGACAGGTTAAGTCTGAGGCCTGAGTTCTGGGCCACGATGGTGTGATAGCTGCTCTTCTGGTGACCCAGAAGAGGCACTGAGCTGTTGGAAGCTGTTTGTTCTTGGTGAGACAAAGCCAAAGGGATCCGAGTTGAATCTCAGTGTAGAACACTTGCTTAGCATTCACGAGGCCTTGGGTTTTATCTATAACATGACAAAAAACCCAAGAAACTTGCTAACATGACCAAATTTTAGAGCTGAGTGAGCTCAGTGGCAGACTAGTTGGTATTCGTGAGGCCCTTGGTTCAGATCCTATCACCAACACAAGACACACACACACACACACACACACACACACACACACACACACACACACACACACGACAAGACTAGAGATAAGAAATGTGTGATGGGTTCTCTCAGAAAAGGACTTCACCAACACTCAGCAGGGGCTCCTGGGTGGCTCAGCACTTTGTGACACCAGGACTTCTTTCTGGGGGTCTTGCCTACATTTACCTCTCTGGGAACTTTGCAAGCAGCTGGGTGGGTATTTTCTTCAGTGCCAGCGATGCCCAGCATTCCTAGCTGTCAGTAAGAAGTAATGTAGTATTGAGTCCAGTGACTCGGTGTGGTCTAATCAACTCCCTGTATTCCTATGCCTTATCTAGAAACTGGACCCTAAGTCTGTGAGTTGAGTAGGTCAGAGATTCCAGAAAATAGGTAAGGGTTAGGAACAGAAAAAGTTCTTTTTTTTTTTTTTTTTTTTTTTTTTTTTTTTTTTTTTTATTTTTTTTTTTTTTTTTTTTTTTTTTTTTTTTTTTTTTAAAACTTTATTTATTTATTTATTTGTCTTGGTGTTTGCCTGGAACTGGAACTACAGACAGTTGTTAGCTGCCATGTGGGTGCTGGGAATCGAACCCGGGTCCTCTGGAAGAACAGACAGTGCTCTTAACCGCTGAGCCATCTCTCCAGCCCCAGAAAAAGTTCTTATAAACCGAAATGGATGCTTATCTGTGTAAAAATAGTACTGGTGAGCTGTGGCATTCTGAAGCAGATTGGATTTGCTCTTCATAGTGATTTTCAGCCCTTTACTGTTAAATCAACTTAATGGTGAAAACTTTTTTAATGGCTGGAGAAATGGCTCTAACAGTTAGGAGCACTGGCTGCTCTCTCTGACCCAGGTGCTGGCACTCACAGCGGAATCCAGCCAATGGCTGTGTGTAACTCCAGTTGTAGGGGATCTGACACCCTCTTCTGTTGTTCATAGGCATTGTACACTTGTGCATACACACAAATACAGGCAAACATTGGCACACACAAAATAAAAATAAGCAAAATCTGAAAAAAAATGTAATAGTTCCTGGTGTGTGGTGGGGTAGACATCACTGCCCTTCCTGGAAGGATCTCATTAGTGTAGGTTGGCCCAGAAGTTCTGATCATCCCTTCTTACCCTTCAGAGGGCTGAATTGCAGGCATGCACACACAGGACTTCATGAATGCAAGAAAAGCAGCATACCAACTATCCCAGCCCCTCTTTAAGATTGAAAAAGTGTGTGTGTGTGTGTGTGTGTGTGTGTGTGTGTGTGTGTGTGTGTGTAAGTAAGCTGCAGTGCCCACAGAGGCCAGAGGTGTTGGGTCCCTTGCAGCAGTTGTGAGCCATCGGATATGGGTGCCGGTCTTCTACTGGGACAGTACAAAGTCTTAACTATTGAGTCATCTCTCTAGTCCCTGGTCTAGTAAAAGTTTTCTTCAAACTCACTATGTGGTCCAGTCTGGCCTTGAACATCCAATCCTCGTGCTTCAGACTTTAAAGTGCTGGGAACAGTTTCCTCATTTCAAGTTTAAAGATCAGGGATTAAGGGTCTAAATTAAAAGATGCTTGCTTTGATCCATTCCATCTCAGATTCTGATTATCTGTGCAGTTCAGAAGGCAGCCACGCTCAGCACTCTACCTCCGCTGCAAATGTAAGCGATCTGAATTTAGAAGAAGGTGTCTTGGAACTGAAAACTAGGTGGGCTAGAAAGTGGAATGTAGGGCTGGAGGAATGATGGCTCCCTTCTGGGAAGACAGTATGAGAAATTCCTTTGGATTTTCTTTCTAGCCCAAAGGCTGGGTTGTGGGGCCCCTGAGCGGGTTGGGCTATAGATAACATGCCTCTCCCTCATAGGGGTTCAGGCCATGAGTGTTCAGGGTGGGGGAGTAAGGGAGGAGGTGGTTGAGGTTATTAGTAGGTGTGAGCTTCCCGAGTTGGCAGGGGCACCTCCGTCTGAGAACACTGCCTACCAGGACACTCCCAGGGAGTAGCCACTGGTCCTACAGATAAGCCTCACCAAGGAATGTGGTCATCGCTCAGACCCCACCTGTCTGAACTAGGGAGGGCACCATTAGGTTTAAACCATTTTCTGAAACTTAATACAGGATAACCTGAAGACCCTAGAAGGGGTTAGGGCTATACCCTAGGGGAGAACACTTGTCTATTGGCTTCAATTGCCAGTACTCCAGAGAGAGAAAGAAAAGAATACCCCAGGAAATCATAGGCAGGGAACGCTGGAGCTGATAAGGAAGGCAAAGGGATCAGCATATGAAAAAATGTTTACCTAAGAAGGCCTGAGTCCTGCAAGACTGAGTTTCTAGTTTTGCAAGGATGAAAAATAATATTTTGGGGGCAGATGAGAAGGTGCAACACAAATAAGGTGATTGTTGTCAAGGTTGGCAGCCTGAGATTGATCCCCAGGACCCACGCGTGTGGCAGAAGGGTAGAACAGATATTTACACACGTGCCACAACGTGCTGCGAGCTGGGTGAACTCTGAAAACAACCTGCTAGCCAGATGTGGTGACACTAGCCTGTAAGCCCAGGCTGTAGGACACTGAGGCAGGGGGACCACAGGTTAAGGATAGCCTGGGCTATACAATAATATCTTTCCAAACAACAATAAGCAATTTAGTAATGGGGTTGGGGGAGAAGAGAGAGCTATTGAGTACAGGTGCCTGGAGGACTTGATTTCAGTCCCCACAACCATATAAAGGAAAACAAGGCACACAGATTATTTTCCACTAATAGTAATAGTCAATAATACTTTGGGAAGCCAGATATGATAGTGCACACCTATAATCTCAATGTTCAGAGAGCTGAAGCAGGAGGATCACTGTAAATTGGAAGCCAACCTGGAGTACGTAGAGAGACCCATGAAAAAGATTCAACACTTTCTGGGCCAGATTTCTGTATTTAAGAACCAAGCAAAGAAATGACAGAGGGCAATAATTCTCACTTAGTGAGGGTCTGAGGTCTCTAGCAATAATCTCTGCAAAGACCAGAGTGATTTGATTTGGTTTTTCTTGTAGGAGAGGTCAGCCCTAGGAATGGAACCCAAGGCCTTGCACAGCTAGGCAATTCCTCTGGTGTTGGGTCATATCCCTAACCCAAGCCAGTGAGAACGTTGAATCATAATGACATTAGCATGCACACCAGGGTGGTGTGCTGGCTAGTTTGATGTCAGTTTGATGTAAACCTAAACGTATCTAGGAAGAGAAAATGCCAACATAGGATTGGCATGTGGGCAAATCAGTGGGGGTGTTGTCTGAACTGATGATTGATGTGGAGGGACCCTGACCATTGTGAGTGGTACCACTCCCTGGACTGGTGGTCCTGGATGGTATCGGGCAGACTGAGCAAGCCCATGGGAAGTAAGCAGCAGTTTGGCTTCCATTGCAGCTTCTGCTTCCAGGTTCTTGTTTGGCGTTTCTGCCCTGACTCCAAGGGTGATGATGGAATATGACCAAAGAGTTATAAGATGAGGGCTGGAGAGATGGCTCAGCGGTTAAGAGCACCGTCTGCTCTTCCAGAGGTCCCGGGTTCGATTCCCAGCACCCACATGGCAGCTAACAACTGTCTGTAGTTCCAGTTCCAGGCAAACACCAAGGCAAATAAATAAATAAAAGTGGTTTTGTTTTGTTTTTTTTTTTTTTTTTTAAAAAAAAAAGAGTTATAAGATGAAATAAAACATTTTCTTTCCAACTTGGCTTTTGGTCATGGTGTTTTATCACAGCAATAGAAACTTAACTAAGGCAGGTGGCTGTCATAAAAAAAAAAAAAAAAAAAAAAAAAGGTCTGGGGCTGTCACTCAGTAAATGGAATACTTGCCTGAATCTGTCAGTGAAGAGCTGAGGGTGTGGCTCAGTGATAGGGAACTTGTTGGAATCTACCAGTGAGAAGCTTAGAGCATGGCTTAGTTATAGAATACTTGCTAATGGGAACATAAAATAGAAATTGTCAAATTATCTGATACTTTTTTCAAAATGGTTAAACATAGAACTAACCACATAACCCCTAGGTATCTAGAAAAAAAAAAAAATCAATGTTTGTTCAAAGAACAATTTGTATAGGAAATGAGATTTTAGTTGTTTTTTATTATTTATTTTTGGTTCGTTTTTTTCTTGTTTTCAATACAGACTTTCTCTGTACAGCCCTGGCTGTTCCAGAACTCTACTTATACACACACACACACACACACACACAGAGAGAGAGAGAGAGAGAGAGAGAGAGAGAGAGAGAGATAAAAGCAGGTTATCTATATTCCAACCTGCTCAGGGGGCTCCCTGGTCAGTGGCCTTTGGACTAAAACGTCAGAATTAAGTTACTTTTCCTTTCTCAAGTTTCCTCCTTTTTTATTTTATTTTTTTTTTGGTGGGGGTTGGGGTCTCTTGCAGCTCAGGCTGGTCTTGAACTTGTTGCTAATACTGGCTTTGAGTTCTTGATCTCCTGCTCTCATGTGCCAAGTGCTGAGATTTTAGGTGTGTGACACTGTTCTGGGCCCCTGGCTTTATTGCAATAGCAAACACTGAGAACAGTTCAAGTGTCAGCAACTGATGAATGGTTAAACAGAACAAATGAATGCTTATCTAAGGATGAAAGAGCCAGCTGGAGCTGCGAGCTGGGTGAACTCTGAAAACAACCTGCTAGCCAGATGTGGTGACACTAGCCTGTAAGCCCAGACTATAGGACACTGAGGCAGGGGGGACCACAGTTAAGGATAGCCTGGGCTATACAATAATATCTTTCCAAACAACAATAAGCAATTTAGTAATGGGGTTGGGGGAGAAGAGAGAGCTATTGAGTACAGGTGCCTGGAGGACTTGATTTCAGTCCTCACAACCGTATAAAGGAAAACAAGGCACACAGGATGCACACTTGTAAACATCACTGAGGCAGAAATGGAGGAGCCCCGTCTCTGAGCAGCCAGGCTAGCCTATGTGATGAGTTCCAGGCCAGTGAAAAACTATATCAATACAAAGGTGGTTGGCACCTGAGGAATAACACCCAGGGTTATCCACTGGCTTCCACAAGCACACACACAGGTGTGCAGAGAGAAAGAGAAAAAAAAAAAAATGCACTGTGTGAAAGCAGACAGACACAGAGGCAGCACACTGAATAATTCCATTTATGTGAGATATCCAGAATGAGCAAGTCTGCACAGGCCAAAAACAGAGCTGGGAGAGCTCAGGGATAAAGAACTACTAACAGTAGATGCTCAGTTTCTTTTGTGATGCTAAAATGCTCAAAAATCAGAAATAGATGATGGCCATGTATTGCTGTGGAGGTGCTAGAAACATGACACTGATGTGGGTGCTCTTGTTGGGGATTGAACCAGTGCCTTGAACAAGCTAAGCATGCACCCCCTTTCAGAGGGCCTGCTCTGGGTCCTGAATGCTTTAAATGGTTGAGTGGATGGTGTTTCTGTTTTGTTTTGCAGACAGGTTTTCTATGTGACACCTGGGTTCTGGACCCATGACTCTCCCACCTCAGCTATGCTAAGGTTGCAGGTGTGTTCAGCCATGGATGGTCACATGGGCAGACTTCTAAGCAATTGTATTGGGTGTGTTTGGGCTCTGTAACTTGAAGCTCTCAGATACATCAGACAGGGAACCACCTACACAAATGTAACTATGTATAGTTAGTATTTGGGTTTTTGGGATTTGTCTGTTTTTGTGGTAAGAACGCCCCAAATCTCATTTCTCAGCAATCTCAGATACACTGTAACCTTTCCTGCTTTCATGTTACACCTTAGCATCCTAGTCCATTTTCTTTGCTTGTTTGTTTTGAGACAAGGTTTCTCTGTGTTGCTCTGGTTGTCCTAGAACTCACTCTGTAGACCAGGCTAGCCTCCAGCTCACAGAGATCCTCCTGCCTCTGCCTCCCATGTGCTGGGATTAAAGGGATGTGCCACCACCACCGGGTTTATTTTGAATTTTTGTACAATTTTATTTGTTGTTATTTTGGTATTGTGTGTATGCTATGGTGTGCCCATGTGGGTCAGAGGTGTTGTGGTTATTTTTCTGGTGTTATATGTGTGCTATGGTGTGCCTGTGGGGGTCAGAGTTCAACCTAAGAGGCTTGTTCTTGCCCTCTGCCACATGGGTCCCAGGGTTTGAACTCATGTCCTCAGGCTTGGCAGGAGGTGGCTTTACCCACTGAGCCATCTCACCAGCTTCTTTTGCTTATTTTTTAATTTTTATTTTTGATGCTGGGTCTAGCTCTGTAGCCCAGGTTCACCAGGGACTTGCAACAACTCTTCTGCTTGAATTTCTGGAGATTATAGATGTGCATCACAGAAACTTGCTCCTCTCTTTAAGGAACACTGTAATCTAAGGAGAATTTTTATTTACTCATTTCTTTATTATTTTTAAATATATATTGGTGTGAGCATGTGTAGGGAGATGTACATATGAGTGCAGGTGCCCATAGAGACTAGAAGAGGGCATTGAATTCCCCTGAAGCTGGAGTTAAGAAGTGGCTCTGAGTCCATCGTAGGTGCTGGGAATTGAACTCAGGTCCTCTGTAGCAGCAGTACATGCTTTTAACCACCATCTCTCAGCCCCTAAAAGGAAATTCTTCAGAGCACATTGAGCTGGGAGTAGCACTGTGCCAGAGAGGGTCACATGGCAGGTCTCAGGCTGCTTTTAGAGTGGCCCTGGCTAGTGTCTGGGAGCCCAGCTCTTAAAGTGTTCCCACTATCTCTTGACTGATAAGGCTGATGCACTGTGCTCTAATGGAGAGTGCATGTTAGGATTCCTGAGTAGATGTGTGAAGACCAGACAGGCATGCATGAGGAACATACTCCTTTCATCCATATGCATAAGCAGGCATGACTATGTAAACACTGCATGCAACAGGCACCTTTATAAGCCAAAATCCCACCCTGTACAATCTCTTTTCTTTCTTTCCGTACATTTTCTCATGGGCACCCAAATCGCCACCTGTCCTGTTTCATAAACCCTAGCATTTAATAAAATTTGATAAACTCTACTGGTATAGTTTGTGATCCATGCTCTCGTGTGCTATCAACATTTGGTGTCGTGACTTGGACAGTGGTTCATCATCATTTGCCCGCCTTCTGGATTTTGGAGATTTGGCCTGTGCTGGGCAGTGGGTACCTTTGTAATGTGTTCCAGTGGACTGGTTTAAACAGAAATGCTACATACGCACTGGTGCATTTTAATACTAGGTGAAGAGGGTGGTCAGTGTCACCATCATGGTGGGAGAGAATACAATGGGGCAAAAGAGACTAACTCAAGGTGTCTGGTTTTTGTTGTTGTTGAGACAGGGTTTCTCTGTGTAGCCCTAGCTGTCCTGGAACTCACTTTGTAGACCAGGCTAGCCTCACAGAGATCTGCCTGCTTCTGCCTCCCAAGTGCTGAGATGTACAGCCTTTCAATGTCGATTTGGAGGTAGTGTTATTGTGATTTTTGCATTTTTATGCCTTTTCTTATTTTATGTATTTTCTACATTGTCACAGAATTTTCTAAGATTATTATTGCCACATTTCTCCTTCCCTTTCTTTTCTCTAAATTCCCCCATGCCCTTTTTTATGCTCCTTCAAATTTATGGCCACTTTTTTCACTAATTGCTATTATTTAGATTCCTAAATATAACCAGTTGATATAATGTTACTGGTAGATATGCTTTCAGGGCTGATCCTTTGATACTCTGCACACAAACTGGCATATTCTTCCTTAGGGAGATCTATCCCCTCTCGTTCCTGGCGTTCCCTAGTTGCCTGTAATTTCTTGTGTAAGGTTGAGGCCTTGTGAGCATTTTCCATCCAGGGCAGCGTGTCCATTGATGACTTTCTCATTCAGTTCATGTCTAAGCAGTCATGTTGATGAGACTTTATGAATTAGTTAAGTTTTTTTTTTTCTTTTTCTGTTCTACAGAATGTTATCATTTTTGGTGTGCCTAATCTCTTAAGGAGTGTCTCTTATTTTCCAATTAGGGCTGTAATCCTCTTGCACAAACTGGCCGGAGCAAGCTGCAGAATCAGAGGGCTGCCCTGAACCAGCAGATCCTGAAGGCTGTGCGGATGCGGACGGGAGCTGAGAACCTTCTGAAGTGGGTACCTCTGGCTTTGCTATCTGGCTCTCCTGAGAGGCTGTCTGTTTGATGAACATACAGAGCCCACAACCTTGGCTGAGATCTTGCTTTTCAGCTTTGAGATTCCTTCTCATCTGGGGTTATCTGGACAGGTCTTTCTCTTGCCTAGAACTTGGTCATATTAAAGACAGCTGCTTTGTCCAACCTGTATTTGTGGAGAATTGTGACAGACAGTGGATCACAGCTGTGTGTATGTGTGTGTGTGTCTGTGTGTCCCACAGAGGCCAGAAGAGGGCATTGCAGATCCCTCGGAATTGGAATTGTGAGCCACCATGTCAAGGCTGGGGATGGAACTTGGGTCCTCTGTACCAACAGCTGGTGCTCTTAAGTGAGCATCTCTCCAGCCCCCAGTTGAAGCCATCTTGTTAGGAAGTCCAGTTACTGCCTTAGTATTTACTTCTGGACATGACTCCTCTGCTGCCCAGAGTTCTGTCTGGTAGAGAGAGTCAATACTTGGGGAATGTGTGTTGACTGGATATGGGAGGGGAGAGCAGGAAGGAAAGAATGGGATATTTATTAGTGCCTACTTTTCTAATGAGAAGAGTTGTAAGTAGGACATGGTGGGCACATACCTGCAGTTTCAGCTCCTTGAGGGCTGAGGCAGGAGGATTGCTTGAACCCCAGAGTTTGAGACACCTGGGCAAAGTAGAAAAACTGTTTAAGAAAAAAGAGAGCTAGTTAATGAGAGAGGCAGACCGGGCTGTGCTGGGTGCTTGCTCACTGCTGTGCCTTGGGGATAAAATAGTTACTTATCAAGCAGAGCTCAGTAAAGCTGTACCTTTGTCTAGACAGCTGTAACTCTGCCCCACACCCAAGTGCAGTGTGCCAGCTCACCTTCGTATACCAGAGTGCAGTTTCCTCCCTCAGAGAGCGACTTTGAGGTATTGGTTCCCGCTTCCCATCTTTTTTTTTTTTAAAATGTCATTTGGGCATGTTCTTTCTTTTTCTTTTTCTTTTTTTTTCTAAACTTTATTTATTAGCCTTGGTGTTTGCCTGGAACTGGAAATACAGACAGTTGTTAGCTGCCATGTGGGTGCTGGGAATCGAACCCGGGTCCTCTGGAAGAGCAGCCGGTGCTCTTAACCGCTGAGCCATCTCTCCAGCCCCCCGCTTCCCATCTTACTGAGCGCTTGGAGAACACAGCAAACCTGTCATGAGTCTTGTGAGGCAGGTGCTTTTACTTGCCCCCAGAGGCTTACAGGGCAGTCCTCTGGTTTTATAAGGCAGGGTTTCTTATAACCCAGGCCGGCTTCAAACTCCCAATATAGTAAAGGATGACCTTGAACTCCTGATTCTTCTGCTTTTACCTCTGCATATGTGGGCACTTGTCCATGTGCAGAGTGGAACTCTAAGGAGTTCGCTCCCTCGGTCCACTGTGTAAAATCCTGGGGCTTGAACTCAGTTTAGGCAGCAAGAGCCTTTGTGTGCTGAGTCATGTGACCTCCTGTTTTGTAGTTTTGACAGCAGATGCTAGCGTCTTTCTGCCTGCCTCGCTCTGTTAACAAAACAGCCTCCCTGAGGCCCAGGCTCAATCAGGTTAGCAATTGTGCAGCTGATAGGCAGAGGGTAGGTAGGGCAGGGTTGTAAATGATTCTCCCAGAGACTGATAAGTTAAACACCCCGTTTAGAGACTGTTGTTAGGGAAAAGCCTGGGGTATTTATTAATCAGACTCAACTGACACGAAAGCTTCCTGAAATCGAGGGCTTCGGGCCAAGTCTCACGCTGGCCCCACAGTGTCCCTGGCTGCTGCTACCGGCAGCAGATAATGAGTGTCAGACTGTCATAGCCTCAGATTGCTAGGTGTTCCATTAAGGTTCCTAGATGACAGTAGTTACACCATGCACAGAAGGGCCTTTGGGAAAATACCCCAATCAATACAAGTCTGGAAATGAGGGTCTCAGCCTGTAACTGCACAGGCCACTGCAACAGGGCAGCTGCCGGGTCCACCAGGAGTCTGAGCTTCCTACAGTTTGGGAGATGACTGGCACTTTTTAAGCGCTGCTCCAGGCTGGGCACTGGCAGTACTCTGCCTCCCACTTCCTGCCCCTCCCTTGAGAAAGGCGAGGCAGAAACCAAATAGTATTTATAAGACAGAGATTAAAGACAGTTATCAAGCTGTTCAGTTTTAATTAACTAGTTCTTTGGGCAGAGAACAGACTGTTTAACTCCAGATGGCCTTCCATTACTGTCACTCTGCGGCTTCCGTGTGTCAGCACCACGCTGGTGAGGAAAGGGGCTGGGCTTCATGCTGGGAGCTATGAGGATGGTGGCGCTGGGAGAGTATGCAGAATATAGCCCAGGCTGGCCCGGAAGTTGGGCAAGCTTCTGTCTCAGACTCCTTAGTGATGCTATTACAGACACGCATTATAACAGCCTTTTCTTCCTTCCTTTTTATCCCTTTTATTTCTTAATTCTTCCCTCCCTCCCTTCCTTCTTCTTTTTTATTATTTATTTTTATTTTATGTGAATTGATGTTTTGTCTGCATGTATAACTGTGTCAGATCTTGGAATTACAGACAGTTGTGAGCTGCCATGTGGATGCTGGGAACTGAACTCAGGTCCTCCGGAAAAACAGTCAGTGCTCTTAACCGCTGAGCCATCTCTCCATCTCTTTCTTTCTTTCTAAGACAAGGTCTTACTATGTAGCCTAGACTGGACCTTGAAGTTACGATGATCTGCCTGTGTCCCCAGGGCTATCACACACAGGTTTTATGTATGGGCAAGCACTCTGCCACCTGAGATACAAGCCCAGTCTTGTTTTTTGATTTGCTTTTGTCGTGAAAACTTTGTTACAACTTTGTAACCCTGGCTGGCCGGGAACTCAAGGTTTGACCGCCTCTACCTCTCAGATGCTTTTAAATATTGCCAACTAGTTAAGGGGTGAAAATTAACGCACTGACCAACTGAGTAAGTCACAGGCCTTCAGTTCACTTTGTGATAGCTAGGCCCAAGGGTCAGGCTGGGGCGGCCCTGGTTATATCAAGGTTGATGACCTCAGGGGCTCAACATCAACCCTAGGGGCTCAAGCAGCTGTGCAGTGGGATGCCTGAGGGCCCTTGGCCTTCAATCTGATGCCTGACTCTAGACCTACCTTCTTCCCACACTGGGGACGTATCTGATGCCTTAGCCAAAGGTTTATGTGGGGCACAGGGTAGCAACCTCCCCACCTCAATGCACCCTTGAATCTCTGGCAGAGTGGGAGGTGGGATCAGTTCTGGCAGGACAAACTGGCAGAATAAAGACAGGTTGCCAGAGTTGGTGACACTGTTCCCATATACTCTCCAAAGCATGCTGGAGACACAGAGTCAGGGTGGGGCCTGTTCTCAGACAGACAGTTTTACTAAAAGGTTTGGAAGAAAGTGAATTTACTCTAAACCAAAAAAGTAGAGCCGATGTGGTTTATTTATAGAGCACTGTGTGCCATCCCCAGAACCACACATAAACAAATAGGGACATGGGGGTCAGAATGTGAAATTCCCATTTATTTTTGCATTGGACATTTTAGTACTGTGACAAATATCTGGAAAATACAACTTCAAAGAGGCTGGATTTAACCAGATGGTGGTGATGCACAAATTTAACCAACAATCAGAGGCAGGCAGATCTCTGAGTTCAAGGCCAGCTTGGTCTACAGAGTGAGTTCTAGGACAGCCAGGGCTGCACAGAGAAACCTTATCTTGAAAAACAAAATAATAGCAAAAAATAGAGGCTAGATTTAGTTAGCTCGTTGTAGTTTGAGTGCATGGTCAGCTGGATCCATGATTCTTGGCCTAAGGAAAGGAAGAATATCCTGTTTCAGGTGCATGTGCCTTATGGCAGCTGAGCAGTAGAGAGACTGATGGGGACGGGTGACAAGATAGCATCTTTCAAAGGCATGTGCCTAATGACCTTTCTCTAGCCAGGCCCCTTCTCCAGCACTGCTTCATCATGCCATCACATGATGACCTCATCAGTGGATTACTGATGAAGTCAGAGATCCTCATGATCCAGCCACTTCTTCAAGTCTCCATTTCTGAGCATGGCTTGATAAACATCAACTTTTGGGGAGTCCTTCTTACCCAAACCAAAGTAATCCTTTTGAACTTGGCAGAGGAGTGATTGTCACAAGGGAACTTCGCACGGTAGACAAGGCACGTGTAAGGCCATGCTGAGATACGTGAGACCTTGTCTCAAAAGAAAAAAGACTCCATTGGCTCCAGGTTACAGGAAAGCATGCTATGTGTGTTCTGTAGTTGCAGGGAGCAATTGGTTGGGCCTTAGTGCTCCTATTTACCATTGTGGCTTCACTTCTCCAAGAGCCACAACTGTGGGCTCTTCTCATTCCGAGTGGTTTTTACAGTATGAAGTGCTCTTTTGTGAAAACCTGAGGGAGGTGATTCTTCCTCCTGTAACCCAGGTCATAGAGAGTCATGGTGGTGATGTACTTTTTCTGGGCAAGAACAGGCTGAAACATTCTTTGCATGATGCTTCTCAGACTTGGGTTGGTTCAGTTGCCAGGCCACAGCCTCAGAGGGAAATGTACAACTGAGTCACTACTATAAAAAGGCTACCTTCCTCTGAGAAGGTCTGTATGATAAGTATTGGAGCCCCAGGCTGGAGATCCCCAACACCATTGAAACCATTTGTTTTCATTCAGAAAACCAGTCTGGCTATGGAGCATAGGAACCCAAGCCTCTATCTATCCTTGCTCCCAGCCCAGGGATAGCTGGAAATATCTGCCATCTTGCCTGGGTGGCTGTGTTTGAGAAATGCTTCTTTTACCAATGAGTCAATGGGAAAACCTCACCTGTTGTAGAAACAGCTTAGCCTTAGCATTCATGAGTCATCTTTGTATCCAAGGGTCACAAAGTTCTCCAAGCCCAGGACCCCTCCTTGCTGCCAGCATCTAATAAAAATCTAATTGCGGGGCTGGAGAGATGGCTCAGCGGTTAAGAGCACCATCTGCTCTCCCAGAGGACCCGGGTTCGATTCCTAGCACCCACATGGCAGCTAACAACTGTCTGTAGTTCCAGTTCCAGGCAAACACCAAGGCAAATAGATAAATAAATAATAAATAAATAAAGTTTTAAAAAAAAAATCTAATTGCTTCAGTGTCATTTACTAAATGTTTATCCCCACCCCTTACCCCAGCTGTGCTAGCAGTTTTCCCAAAATCTACTGACCATAAATGTATAGGTACATTTTTGTATCTGTCTGTTCTCTTCTTTGACCTCTTGTTAGGGCATACTGTGCTGTACTAATTGTGTGGCCTTGAACTCACAGAGATCCACCTGCCTCTGCCTCCCAAGTGCTCAGATTAATGGCTGCCCCACCACTGTCTAGCATAATGACTTTTTAAATTAGATAGCACATGTTCTCCAACTTTGCTTTCTCAAATTCAGTTTGGCTCTTTTTGATTCTCTGCAGCTCCATTTAAATTTTAGGGTCTCCTTCTCAGTTAATCTCTCTCTCTTATTCATGGCTCTTGCCTTACGTCCTGCATGTCTGTCCCTTCTGCATCTGCTGACGACTCCCTCTTTCTTCTTCCCAGAGCTCTCTGTCCAGATGTCCCTGCTATACCTCCTGCCTGTCTACTGGCCATTTAGCTTTTCGTTAAGCCAGCCACAGTGACACATCTTCACACAGTGTAGAGGGATATTCCACAACAGAGAGTGGTAAAAGTGTGGGTTGGGGGCTGGAAAGATGGCTCAGAGGTTGGGAGCACTGACTGTTCTTCTAGAGGTCCTGAGTTCAATTCCCAGCAACCACATGGTGGCTCACAACCATCTATGATGACATCTGATACCCTCTTCTGTACACTGTATACATAACAAATAAATAAATCTTTAAAAAAAAAAAAAGTGTGGGTTGGTTCTGGGTGGTCGTGTACACCTTTAATCCCAGTACCTGAGAGGCAGAGGCAGGTGGATCTCTGTGATTTTGAGGCCAGCATAGTCTATAGAGTGAATTCCAGGAGAGCTAGGGCTACATAGAAAAACCCTGTCTGGGGTTGGCGGGGAGGAGTCCATTGGGAGTATATCTCAGTGATACAGAATTTGCCTTGTATGTACAAAGCCCTGGATTCATCCCTAACACTGCAAAAAAAAAAAAAAAAAAAAAAAAAAAGAATTTAAGGGGGGGTGGGCTTGTTGCTTTATTCAGTAGAGAAAAGTGACTAGTCTTTCACTGGTAAATATGCTGGTAGCTACCAGCTTTCATAGACAGATGCTCTTTGTTGGGTTTTGTCTCTCTTTTTGAAAGGTATCTGTCTGTTTGTCTATCTATTTATTTTGGGTTCTGGCCTTCTACTTACAGAGTAGCTACCTGCTTTTGCCTCTCAAGCTGGCATTAATAATCTGTACCAGCCATAGCTGGCTAAGATTTGTGTTCTTTTTGTTGTGGGCTGGGCTGATGCTCGAGGAAGCCAGAGGTGTCAGATCCTCCTGCAGCTGAAGTGACAGACAGCTCTGAGCCACCTGACTTAAATGCTGGGAATCCAACCTGGGTCCTCTGCAAGCGCAGCACACACTCTTAACCACGGAGTCAGCTCTC
Organism: Sigmodon hispidus; assembly: GCA_004025045.1. Classification (NCBI taxonomy): domain Eukaryota; kingdom Metazoa; phylum Chordata; class Mammalia; order Rodentia; family Cricetidae; genus Sigmodon; species Sigmodon hispidus. The sequence goes on from PVIH01017511.1 coordinate 40,453, forward strand.
TAGCCTTGTGTGTGATCATATGGTGAGACAGTCACACTCTGTAGCCCAGGCTGGCCCCAGACTCTCAACCCTTCTGTCCCTGCCTACCAAGTGTTAAGGAGATAATTTGTGACCTCTTCTTGGGTGACAAGAGCAGGTGTTTTTTGGTTTGGGTCTTCTCAAGGCTAATTCCTTTCAAGGATTTCTCAGGATTCACACTTAGCAGCTGGGAGTGTTGCTAGTCATATCCCAGGTCCATTTGTTGGCCAGTGTGCTCAGGATAGCCCAGGGTCTCTGAGGTAGCTCGTAGGATTGCATCTAATTGTCCCCCCTCCCCCACTTCCTTCCGCCTCTGTCTCTCAACAGAGTGGCCACAAACCAAAAGGTGCGAGAACAAGTTCGCCTGGAGCTGAGCTTCGTCAACTCTGATCTGCAGATGCTGAAGGAGGAGCTGGAAGGCCTCAACATCTCTGTGGGAGTGTACCAGGGCACAGAGTGAGTGAGCAGTGCATCCAAATGCTCTCCAGGCCAGAGGGTGTGTCTGCATCCAGGATGCCACACCAAACTGGTGTAGTGGACTGAGCGCTGGTGTTACTGGGATGAAAGGGATAAACCTGTGAGGTTTGTAGGGAAAGAACTGGAATGTGGATCAAATGCTCAAAAAAGTATAAACTGCTTTGGTGGACATATTGTGCTCTGAAAAGTGGGAGACCCATCCAAATCACCATAGATGATGGTAAAATGGGGGTCCTTTAGAAATGGATTCTGTTAAATCTTTGAGAAATAAGTACTGAGATTCAAGCCCCATTCCTTAGGGAGTACTTGAGGTGAGGAATTCAGGAACATTCAGAGATTTATTTCTTTGCTCACTGTAGGTGAACTATGAGGGTGGTATGGAGAAATACCCATGTTTAAGAAGAAATACCAATATGATCTGGTAGCTTGAGGTAATAATCCCAGTTTTCGAGTAAGCTGAGACAGGAAAATCATGGGTTTGAGGCCAACTCAGGTTACATAGCAAGATACTGTGTCAAAGTAAAAATAAAAAGGTCAGGCTCAGTGATAGAGCCCCTGCCTAGAATCCCCCAGTGAGGGGCTGGGATGTGGCTCAGTGGTAGAGCCCCTGCCTAGAATCCCCCAGTGAGGGGCTGAGGTGTGG
>PVIH01017512.1:0-41588 GCA_004025045.1 Sigmodon hispidus
GGGAAGGGGAGGTGGATAGATCCCCATCCATAAATCCCCCTGGGAAGGGGAGGCGGATAGATCCCCATCCATAAATCCCCTGGGAAGGGGAGGCGGATAGATCCCCATCCACAAATCCCCCTGGGAAGGGGAGGCGGATAGATCCCCATCCATAAATCCCCCTGGGAAGGGGAGGCGGATAGATCCCCATCCATAAATCCCCCTGGGAAGGGGAGGTGGATAGATCCCCATCCATAAATCCCCTGGGAAGGGGAGGTGGATAGATCCCCATCCATAAATCCCCTGGGAAGGGGAGGTGGATAGATCCCCATCCATAAATCCTCCAGCAGCAATGCCTTCCTCGGCCATGGCGGTGGATTACGGGTGAGGCCGAATCTTGAATACACCCAAGCCTCTGCCTCCGCACAACTCAGAGGCAGGAGAAAAGCAGCTTATGTCCTTTTAGAAAACAAAACTTTGTATAACCTCTAGAGAGATGAGAGAATCAAAACTTGGATCCACTTCATAGAGGTCAAAAGGAGTCCAAATAAGTAGAGCCTAAGATGGCATTTTTCTCCCCTTTCCTGGTCTGGACTCTGCCTTTCCCAATTACTAAGACTATGGGTCTAAAAGTTCAAAATAAGTACATAAATTTTAACTTCTGTTCCTAGTTTTAACTTCTCTCAATAGATTTCCACTTGGCTGGCAGATGTAACCTGCTCCAAAGGACTCCAAGCTCTGAACTTGCTGAAGGCTGATATGAATCAGTCCTCACCAAGGGGGTTGCTCCCTGTCTCTACAGCTGGGTCAGATAACTACATGTTTCTGACAAATGCCCCATTGCAAGCCTTTCACTAGCCTTTTGGGGCACTGACAACAATACTCCAATGTCAGCTTGAAGCTGTTACAGAAGAGAGTACATTGTCCTGTGTTCCTGCCCACAATAGGTTGAAATGCTGAGTTAAAACTTTCTGCCATAGGGAACAAAATAGCTACAATGACCTGTGCAGTAGACATGAGAGCCCGGGGGTCAGGAGTAAACCATAGTGACCTAGGCAGAGCTAGAGAACAAGACAGTCCCATGACTAGAACCCACAGGGACCAGTCAGAGGGAGAGTGTGAAGGCCTAGACTTAACTTTACAGACTCCATCTTAGGGAAGGGCCATTTAAACAGATACTCTAGAAGCAGCCAATTAGGAAACAGCTCTATAAAAATTACAGGAAGCTGATATGTTGCTGCAGACACCCTGGTGGTGGTTTTTGGCCCTTGCAGATACCCGATGAGCAGACTTTGGTTTCACACCAATAATTGGACCAATAGTTTCAGAAACTGCCTCACCTCATATCCTTTTACCCAATCCTGAAATGCCAAAACAAGTAATTCCCAGCTTACATTCTTTCTTCTAAAACCCTCCCACTTCTGAGCTCAGGGCCATATTCCCTCCATCTGCTGCATTGAAATATATGGCTGTGAACCAGTTTAAACCTGACATTAAAGAGATCCTTGTGTGCTTGCATTGGAAACTGGCTCCTTAGTGGTCTCTGGGGGGTCTCAAGACACAGGTACAACAGCCACCACCACCTTCTGCTAACATCAGACCCCAGCTTCTTTGGCCTTCCAACATGGACTGAAGACCAGTTACCCTTCAAGAATCACCAAGACCTCTATCACTAGATTGAGACTGCTTAGGCATTCATTTGTGGACTGATCAGCTACTGTGTTCTAAGCCTCTACAGCTTTCAAATAGCCATCACTGGCCTGCCCAGCCCTATTAAGCCAACCTATTAAATCCCACTTTATAAGACACATGCATTCTGTAGATTCTATTTTTTGAAAGAACCTTGCTTAGTAGATCATTTAAATCTTATCCCCACAGCTCAAGTACAAACTTATATTATCTAAATTTTTTAACTCAAGTTCACATAAAGATCCTGGATGTAATGTGATAGATATAACTCCTGGTGCATAATTTCTCCCTGTTTAAGGACCTATGAAACTAAAGAAACAAGCCATTTGTCCCAAACCCCCAATACACAACAGTGGGCCCAAAATCAGGGAGATGGGACATAAAAATAAAAAGTAAAGGGGAGGGGTCTACTGGTCCATCATAGTTCTGAGATTCACCAAGTGCCCCGGTTAATCTTCATTGTCAATTTAACTGGACATATAATCATGATGGAAACACACTTTCAGACATATCCAGGATGGTACTTCCAGAAAAGTGTTACTGAGAAGGGATGACCCACCCTGAATGTAAGCGACATCATTTCATAAACTGAATGAAAAGGAGAAATCAAGCTAAGTACCACCATTTGTCATTCTTTGTTTCCTAACTATGATGTGATGTAACCAGCTGCCTCACACTCCTGCCCCATAACGTCTTGCTATGATAGACTGTCTCTTCAAAGCCTTCCCCCAGTACATTGCTTTTATCAGATATGCTGTTGCAGCGATGGGAAATGTAACTAACAAACTAAGCAAACATATGATTTCCTTCCCCAAGTTTCAAACTGAGAATAAAGTTTTTCTAGTTCTCTACTGTTTGGACTCAGCATTATGCCCACTGAGTCAGCCTTTACACAAGGCAGCACATGTCTGCAACTGAGTTGTATTGTCAGTCTGCTTCCTGCAAGCAGCGTGCCTGGCATGGGATAGAGTGAAGAGGGAGCACATTTGGAGAAGAGGAGAAAGCAATGGAGAGAGGAGACCGGTCTCATACAGGGAGCTGATCACAATAAACACATTAAAGATCCCGAGAGCCAGGCTTCATTCCATCAGAAAAATGAAGCTGCAAATTTGGAAAATAGAAATGAACTTGCTGGCATTAGTTTGCAATATAAATAGCTAGCTATTGAAATAAATATAGATGTAAGCACACTCACACATATTCCTTAGTGCTGTCTACAGAGAACTCTCATAGAAAAAAAAAAATACCCCTGTGGCAATAAACACACCTACATCCCGGACTCTGTCTTCTAAATACTATTGTCTGCCTCAAAGACCCAAGAATCCTTGCTGAAATGCCCTTACAACACAGAAGCTTAAAATAAGCCTAAACTATCAGCCCCCCAGGACATGGAAGCAATTAAGGGATGATATAAATATCAAAGCACATAAACACCAACCTGAAAAAGCTTCCTGTGGCAAAACCAGGTAAAATTTACCAAAACAAGTGATAATCATGGAGTGAGTGTAATTATTAAATAAAGCAGGAAAGCTGAACCCACACAGATATAAGTTCAGAAACCAACAGTACACTGAGCTACATAGCTCATCACTGTTTCATGAATTGAATTAGTTCACTATGAAGAGGACATAACCTGAGGTTGGAAAAGCCTGGCAAACATCATCTGAGCAGCACAACCAGAGATGGCATCATTGGTTACAGGAAAAGCTGATTGCTTATACCACCCAGCACCATGCAACGACTCTGGGTTATTCCTTCTCATTTCAAAGATGCACAGCTAACATCTGCTGAGGAAACAGAAAGCCAGGCTAAAAGATACTTGCTCTACAAAAATAACTGGCCAACAGTCTTCACAATCATTGGAGAAATGTGACAGGTAGCAAAGATGGGGTACCGTTACAGATGATGTTACCTAAAGGGACTTTCTCTCTTTAGCAATAAAGGAGACATCACAACACCCTGAGTGAGGTCTGGGGACCATAATTCACCTATATTAATTTTCTGATGCCTGTTGGTTGATTGGCACACAGGAAAAAAAGCATCTATTTGTACATAACAAACTTCTTAAAGAAATAAGAAATCAGCCTTTAAAAATTTACTTTCATCATGTTTGGACCCTTTTTTCAACTTTGTAATTCTTTCAGAACTGTTTAATGGGATAGTGTACTATGAAACAGACTTGGGTCCTGACTCTCCTTGGGCAGGCTGTCCCCAGCCCTGTGATACAGGGCATTTCCTGGGCCTTTCTGAATGTGGGCCTGTTGTTGATTGCTGATCCCAGGCCAGGAAAGAAATGGTACCCACAGCTGTCTGAATGTGGCCTGAGGTCTAGTCTGAACTCTTTTAACTACACTGACAAATCATCCCACTGTTGTGGAAATATCTGAGCCATCTGTAACAGAGCGGCCAAATCAGAGAGTGAAATCTAACAATAAATGCTCTCACGTTCTTGACTATACATCTCTGTCTGCTCTGATCTTTCAAAACCAGCCAGGCACCTGGGTCTCCTCGGCAACAGATTTGCTGGCTGTTATATTATGGGGAGTGTGGCTGTCTTTTGTAAGAGATTTCCTGCCTTCTTTCAGCCAGTGACTAAACTGGTTACAGCTAATTCTGCTGGGAAGTACCCAGCTGTTTTCCCACAATCCTACAGCCATTTCCATGAATTAATTTGGGAGCATTGTAGACCCTTGAAAGCACCATAAGGCTCTGGAGCCTGATAGCTTTAGTAGGATTTAGCATCCTCAGCAATGGACTACGGAAAAAAAAAGAATATAGAATCTATTAACAGCTGTTCCTGAAAAATGCCTGTGCAGTTTTGAGCAAGATGAGGTATCTCTCTATTCTCAAGAGCGATAAAATGATCTCACTATCAACTCTTGCCTGTTGTCGAGGTGTGTGTGAGGATAAACAGTGTGCACAGAGCGTCTAAGTTCTGTATCAAGAGAAGATGGCATTTGCAGACACATTCCTACATTTAGCTGGTGACTGGTAAATGTGAAATGAAGGAATGTGAAAGCCTCGCCCTGAAGAAACAAGCGAAATGGTCTTCATTAGCAATCACATCTGAATATCAGCTCATAGTAAATCATTTCCTATTTATTCTTGTCATGTGTGTTACGGGTGCCTGTATGCATCTGAAGCATGTTTGCTTAAGTTTGCAGATTCTTGTGTTCCAGGACAAAGAACTGTACCAGGGACATACAGTCACTTGATAGGAATAGAGGCAGTTTATTAAGAAAGAAAAAGACACTCACTCCCGAGAATAGGAGTAGGCTAGTGAGCTGGGCAGAGCATGCACACTGAAGGGCTGGTCCACAAGGTCATGACTCTTTCTACATCATTTACATAGTCCTCACCTCTGCCGAATGTGTACAGTGTGGGCTTTTCTCACCCACATACTCTATTCCTCAGGTATAGCCCTAGTAGGGAAGGACACCCAGTCCTCACCAACTGACTTCTTTCATAACCTCGGTGTCCCCCTCTCCTGCCCCTATTTCCCCGTCATATGTGAATTTGTCCACTGAGCATATGTGCAAGGCTATAAGCAGACATGGGTGGTCCAGTGTGTCCCTCCCTTCCCAGAGCAGAGTCTAGAGGAGAATACATAACTGAGAGATGACAGAAAGGAACGTGGGTATTATTGTTATCACCATCATTAGTAAACAAACAGATAAGTCAGAAGAGGGTTCAAGGCCCAGAGCTTCCACTTTCTGTTCTGTGTGCTGCAGACATGTCTTGTGTTAGTTCCTGACAATCAGAATAGCAGTGGTTACAGACCCCCTCATGAAGCTGTTGTAAACAAATAAGAAAAAACTCTTGAAAACATTTTTAAAACCCTCATAGATGTGAGACTTTGTTGCAGCAGAGGGCCTGACCACTCAGAAGTTATTGTATCCACATCTTTGCACCTTCCAGAGGTGTTCCCACGAAGCCCTGCTGGGCTGTCCCCAAACATGACAGTTCTACAACGTCCTGTCTCAGCCTGCTGGCCTTAACCGTGTCTTAGTCAACATTTTAAACGGTAAATCAATTGAAAACACAGGAAGGCATTTATCACAGGAGAACCAAACAAAGCTGAAAATAGAAAACATAAAGAACAGCAGGGTTTCTGAGACGATTCTCCCAAGTAACAAGGTGGAATATAGCTTTAGCAAGGTGCACTTCGCTTTACCAAACTGACTATAGAGCAGCTCAAAGAAAAGACTGAGGACACTTCCGTGTTTCCCATCTAGATCTGGTTTGTCGCTGTCTCCAGAGAACATCCATCCCACTTAGTCACTTAGAAAGTGGGCTTTTGTGAATCCAGTTTATCAGATGGCCATTTCCTCGACTCATCCTCTTGTTTGCAAATCTGGTATTTCCTGATTTAGCTTTATGCAGACTCAGGTACCGGACACACCCCTTGTTCAGAATGAGACAGTGAGGCCCAGCTCAGAGACCCACTTTCTCTGTAGCTTCTGCCTTCTCTCAGGAACCTCCCAGTCTGTCACATAACTGTTGTATTTTGACTGTATTCTCACATCCAGATATTGGGAGGGGAGCTTGTGGGTATGTGTGGAAGATGGTCCTATAGAGGATGATCCACTATTTGAATTAAATTCAGCTACTCTACACCAACCAATTCACTCATCCAAATTCAACTCTAGGTCAGAACCTTTGAAAGACAACAGTCATGCTTATACTTCACAAAATCTTCAATAGTCTCACAAAATGTACACATATCAAGTGCCCAATATATGACTGTTTAGTGAAGTTCCTTCTAAATATTCTGGCTCATAATAATACCCTCTTTATAAAGAATTTTCTGAGCTTGAAATACCAGCATTGGCTTAACCGAGCTCGAGGAATGTTTCTTTAAAAGGAGAGTAAGAATAAAATAATAAAATACACCCCTCCAGTCTCTCCAAGTTCCTGTACAGAGCTCAGATATCAGTGGCTTCTGGTCTCCAGAAGCCCACAGTCTCTGCAACCAAGTCCCTCACTAATCCCTGGAATCACTGCAAGGCAGCTGTTCTGGTTTAAATTGGCTGTGCAGGGCTGAGAAGTGTGGGGTGGGGGTGTCTTTCCTCTGCCACTGCCCCGAACAACACGGCATCTCCACAGAACCTGGGCCATCAAGCCTCACAGTTGTTTGCAATTATAGGAATGCTTGACTGCTTACTATGTCCCGGGCACTGCCTTTAGCCCAAAGGAGACTCAAAAGTCTGCCCAGGTGTAAATCTAGCTTCTAGAAACTTGGGCTCCTGAGAGCTGGGGGTACACTTCCACAATGTAGTTTCCCACAGTGGAGTATGGTAACAGCCAATAGGGAGAAGAACACGGAGAGCTTCCCAGGACCCCAAAGTGGGTGATCAACTCCAACTCTCTTCAAAAAAAATCTGCTAGGCAAAAATAATGAGTGATGTTCGAGTCATGCTTATAAAGTTAATAGACAGCTGCGGGGGTAGGTAGACAGGGCATGTGGGCAGAATCACCTAAGGAAAGAAGGTATAGAGAAGAGAGAATGTGAGGCATTTAGATAAGATACCAGGTGCACAGACATACATGATTCAATTTAGCATAGAGTAGTGGGCAAGATATCTGATGTGGCAGCAGCTTTTGCATCCTGCCAACAACCGCTGGGGAAGCGGAGAGGCTGGACCCACCTGTAACACCTTGTGTTGACTCTGCCCGCTCTGAACACATTGATTATAACTTTAAAACAGACCCCAGAGAACCCAGTGGAGCTCTATATAAATCCCAACCCAGAAAAACAGAAAGTAAAAATGCAGTTTCAAGCCACAGAATTTTTGAGATGATTTGTCATGAAGAAGTAGGTAATTAACGTACCTGGAAGGGATGGGAGACAAATTCAGTGCACATTCAGTACCAGACTGATGTATCTGAGGTATGATGACACTGCATCTAATACAGAACTGTGAGATGTTGGAAGTTTGAGCAACGGCATGATCAGAGATTGGTTTTCAAATCCTGAATTGGAAACAACACACAAAAGATGGGACTTGATGTTTCCTAGTTCCCGGGGATGCCTTGATGAGAAGTGAAGAAAACCTGAGCAACTGCAACAATAGAAAGTTGAAGAAAGACAGGAAAGCCATGAATTATGTTCAAGTAGTCTGGCTGTGGATGGAGGGAGGTGAATGGGAGGGACATGATTTCAAAGAATAATGAGGAGCCCGAGAGCTGGCACTACTCTCCGGGAGAGAATCACCTGGCGTCTCACAGTTGTCTGTAACTCTATTTCCATGGGAACTGATGTCCTCTGTGGGCTCTGCAGGCACCAGGAACACACATGGTGTACAGACATACATGCAAGCCAATTACTGATGCACATAAACAAATATTTTTAAAGGAATAATTAATGAAAGCAAAGTTGAGTTGGAGGTGTGGCACCATTTACAGTAATGACAGAATGAATGGGGTCTTGGGAAGAGATCTCCACTCGGGTGGAGACTTATAGAGCTTAAAGTGTCAGCAAAGCCTAGATGAAATTGATACTGAACTAAGGCTGAATCCAGAAGTTTGGGTGTCACCTACAGGCCAGAATTCTCACCTCACAGGCCAGGGTTTCAAGCCAGAGCCCCCACCTGACTCAGCTATTATCTGAATACTTCATGAGAAGGTGATGGTGGAATTCAGGGATCAGAGTCTCACAATTTAACCTTGAAATTGTTGAGGGCCCAACTTAGGAAAACTCACTGGCTTGCTGTCATAGAGGTCAGGATACAGGTTTGTGGAGAAAACTCACATCAAAAAGACTTTCTCAATGAAGAGTGAAGCCTACAGATTTCATCCTGATTCATCCAATATGAAATCCATATTCATATTAGAAAAAACGACCTTGTAGAAACACAAAATATGTAATACCAGCTGCCAGGGAAGAGGGGAAATCTTCACTTTTCAGGATGGAATGTTCTGGAAATCAGTTGCACAACAATATGAATACCAAACTATCCCTGTAAATGGCACTGAGGTAATTAATATGCCATTTGTATTTCCCCAATTTTTTTTAAATAAATTATTTGACTAAGAATTCCTAGCCCCTCTTCAATATTTGTCTATTATTATCAAAGAAAACCACTAAGATAGCTATAGTTTGTTACTCCCTACATACCATATTTTGTAAATTAATCATAATACACAGAAAATATTAAATGAGATAGGTTACTGTCAACATCAGAGATACTAAGAAATGTGCACAAGATACTTAGCTGATAAGCACTAGACACAATAAACATTTGGTCTACAATTTCTGGTTCCAATAATGTACTACAGCCTACACTACCCTGCCACAGGCCGAAATGTAGAAGAGAAAGAAATTAATGGCATGGGAGATGATGATAGTAGAGAGAATGTGTTTAGAAGCCTGTCACACCAGTCCAAGTGCCATGTCTTACTGTTCTGTATTTTACCCATAAACTTAGCACAGCACAATGCATAGTAAGACCCCCAAGAATCTACAAACTCCATCTGCCCACCAGACTCCAGCTCCTAAAGGCTCTGCTACCTCCAAAATATCACCACGGCCCGGAGAATGAATGCTGCAAAAACTGACCCTGGGGGGACATTTCTGAGTCAATCATAACATCTAGCCAGAAAAGCACAAAGCCTCACACTGAAGTCTAGTATGTCTCAGCTCCTTGTGCACATCGGCTTCCTGATACCTCAGCTCTTTCCACATCTCAGTTCCTTCCACAACTCAGCTTCCTGGATACCTCTACCTCCTGATACCCTGTGTGCATTTCAACAACAGCAAAAACTGTAAGACATGGTAAAATGCAAAACCTACAATATGAACATAGCAAAAAGCATCATAACCAAACTCAGATAAGAAAGAATTTGTCAAATGGCCCTCAGAAGTACCTGGTGGACTGCATTTCCATGGAATGAAGATTCTGAGTTTTCTCCTGACTGAGTTCCTAGACAAACTTCCCTAACTGGTCCTGCCTCCTCTTCCACCTCAAAGGCCACCACATCCATGCCTTTCTTCTCATTCTATTGCTCTGCCCGGAATCTAGGACTTTGTGCCCCTTGGGTTAGATGATCTAACTGTGCCTCCCCTCCAGCACATTTCTCACTGCCCTAAAATACCCCTCAGCACATGACAGCTCTAACTGCAAACTCCTGAGTGTGGCTCCTTCAAGCATCTGTGGTAATCCATTCCTCCTCAGTTTTCAAGGAATGGGTAGTATTATCCCCATTTGTCAAATCTGACATATTATGCAAGTTAAAGAGTAATAGAACTGGAAATTAAATTGAGGACTATGGAACTCCAGCATCTCTAGTCTTTTTATATCATGTGACTTCTTGGTCATCATTATTTATTTGGCAGTCATATTACTCTATTATATGTCATGCACTTTAGCTGTTAGAGAATTCAAGATAGATTATAAACTGTGGCTGGCTCCAACCAACTTCCAAATAAAGATATAGATACATATCATTAATTATGAATGTTCGGCCTTGGCTTAGGCTTGTCCCACTTGCTCTGTTAACTTAGTTTAACCTGTTTCTGTTTATCTACATTTTGCCTCAGGGCTCTTTACCTTTCTTTTAGTTTGTATGTCCTACTTTCCTGCTCCTCTGGTTCTGGCTGGCTGGCCCTTAGCATCTCTTTTCTAGCTCCCCTGAGCCTGAATCTCTTCTACTGCTCACACTCTCTGCCCAGAAGTCCCACCAATACTCCTCCCTTGCTATTGGCCAGTCAGCTTTTTATTAGACCAATCAGGTGTCTTGTGCAGGCAAGGGAAAATAGCAGCACATCTTTACATAATTAAACAAACATTCTGTAACGATAAACAATCCCAGGTTTTGAAGATATTTGAGCTATACTTCTTTTTTATTTAAACTTTTAATATTTTAAGAAGTTCATACACAACTACTTTACCCTACTTTATCCCTCCAATTCCTCTGAATGTCCCCCGACTCCCTCCCAACTTCATGACCTCTTCTGTAATACACACACATACACACACAAACACATACATACACACACATACACACAATCACACAATCACACATACACACACATACACATACACACACATACACACACATACACACAATCACACAATCACACATACACACACATACACACACATATACACACATACACACACATGCACACACATATACACACAATCACACATACACACATACACACATACATACACACACATATATACACATACACACATACACACATACACATATACACACAATCACACATACACACACACATATACACACATACACACAATCACACATACACACATACATACACACACATATACACACAATCACACATACACACTTATACATACACATACACATATACACACATACACACATACATACACACACACAAACACTCATATACACATATACACACACACATACACACATATATACACACACAAACACACATACACATACATACACACATATACACACAAACACACATACACACACATACACACCATACACACACATACACATCATACATACACATAGACACATACACACACATACACATACACATATACACACACATGCATACACACACATACATACACACACATACACACACGCACACGTGTGCACACATACACACATACACACATACACACCATACACACACATACACATCATACATACACATACACACACACATAGACACATACACACACGTACACATACACATATACACACACATGCATACACACACACACACACGCACACACACGCACACACACGCACACGTGTGCACACACACACATACACACACGGTCTTTGGAAAGAGAAACATCTCCCATAGGCTCAGGTATTAGAACACTGGAGCCCCAGCTGGTGGTTCTGTTTGGGAGTTATGAACAATTTAGGGGGTGGAGCCTTGGTGGGAAAAGTGCCGCTGAGGGTGAGCGGGTTTTCAAACACTTTGTTTTTTAAGTTGCCTTTTATGGTGACATTTTATCATGGCAACAGAAGAGTAACTAATACAATACCTAGTCATGGAGACCCTTTAGTGCTTCTCCTCTGTACATGTGTTTAGGGCTAACACTTGGGACTGCATGACCTGTGAGGGAGCTCATTGCTGGAGAAGACTGATGCTCCCTCAGCAGCATTGCTTCCCTGTGGTTCTCATCAGAGTGGGGCCCTGTGAGACTGTCCCCCATTCACACTGGATGGCAACTGTGCAGGTCTTGTTTAAGAGCCCGTATTGTTGATATTTTTTGGGTGCAGCTACCCTGACATGTCTAAAAGACACAATCTTGAAACAGATTTCCTGGTTCTCTGACTTTCTAATCTTTCTATCCTATATTTTGTTCCATGTTCCCTGGATTTCAGTTGTAAGGTCCATCAATATACATAAGCACCTTACACTCATTCATACTCTGTATTTTGACCAATTCTGGACCAAATAGTAGCCTCTATCTATTGCACAAAGAAGCTTCTTTGATGAAAGATGCTACACGTATCTGTAGGGATAAGGACAACTATTTGAAATACAATAAGAAATTATATTGGTTATAGAAACTATAGTAGTAGTTTATTAAAAAGATTTTAATGCAGATTTTAAACACAAGAGTTAAGAGAAAGAAAGACATGTCTAAGAGCACAAATGTTGCCTTCTCTAAGAGAGAAATGCTTCAAGTGTCCTGGTGGTATGGATAGAAAGAAGATTTTTGAAAGCTTTTAGAATCATGTTGTTTAGCAAGTCTCAATGGCACCCTCTCCTCTTCTACCTCCATTTCCCCTTTTGGTAATTGAGATTTCAGGGTGTTGCCAGTGGTATTTTAAACTTCTATCTTAGTTAAGGTTTCTATTGCTGTAAAGAGACAACCTGACAATGCCAAGAAAAGAAAACATTCAATTGGGGTGGCTTACTTACAGCTCACAGGTTCAGTCCATTATCTTCATAGTGGGGAGCATGGTGGTGTACAGGTGTCTACCTTGATTAGAAGAAAACAGGAAGTGTTGTCTTTGTCTCTGAGAGGTATCTTGAGCATATATGAGACCTCAAAGCCCATCCCCACAGTGACACACTTTCTCCAACAAGACCACACCTACTCCAACAAGACCATACCTTCTAAGAGAATCACTGCCTATGAGGTTTGGGAGTTAATACATTCAAACTACCACATTCCACTCCCTGGCCCCCATAAGCTTGTAGCAATATTATAATGCAAACTGCATTCAGTCCAACTTGAAAAGTTCCCATAGTTTATCATAGTCCCAAACTTGTTTCAAAGTCCAGAATTTCTTCTAAGACTCCTATGATCTCTTAACTGTAATCCCCTGTAAAATTAAAATAAAAAGTAGATCACATACTTCTACCATATAATGGTAGAATATACACATTAGTATTCTGTCACATAGGGAGGGGACACAATGAGAAAACACTAGACCAAAGCAGGACCAAAACCCAGCTGGGAAATCTCTAAACATTGCATCTTCATGTCTGATGTCAAAATGCTCTCCAGAGCTCCAAATCCTTTCAGTGTTGTTGACTGTAACACACTTCTCTCTCTTGGGCTGTTTTCCCTCCCTGTTAGCCACTTTTCTCAGCAGGTAACCCACAGCTCTGGCATCTCCAACATCTTGGGGTCTCCAAGGCAATCCAGACTTCAACTTCACAGCTTCACACAATGGTCTCTCAGGACCTCCATTCAGGGACAACCCTGGCCTCAGCAGCTTTCCTTGGTTTGGGGAGTAAATTTGATAGCTGCTGTGGGATTATGATCTTATACACTGTAAATATTTGTCACTTCTACTGGTTTAATAAAATACTGGTTGGTCAAGAAGCTAGACAGGAAGAAGAGGCAGGTAAGCTAGACTAGGAGAATCCTTAGAAGCCAAAGAGCATAGTGGAAGACAAAAGAGGGTCACCGAGAAAGCAGGATGAGAATGCTGCACAGAGCAAAAAGGTACCAAGCCCCATGGGTTAACTTAAAGTATAAGAGTTAGCCAGTAATAAGCCTGAGCCATAGACTAAACAGCTTGCAATTAATATAAGCCTTTGTGTGATTATTTGGGATTAATTGACTGTGGAACTGCACGTCCAGACCTCACGGCTAGGCCAGGCCAGAAAACTTCTGACTACAAATGGCACCCAATGTGGGACATGTATCCATATAAAGCCTGAGAAAGCTTAAAAAGGGGTTCTAAAACTCAGAAATGCAGCCAAAACAGCTTCGTAGTTATGTCCCGAAAGTGAATTATGGTACAGAGTGGCATGCTGGTTTGAGCTACAACATGGTGGCTTTGCAGCATATAGCCTGAGCTGCAGCAAGACAGGTTCCCAAAGTTTTGCGAAAGCCTTAGTTCAAGCATGAGCTGCATATGATGAATTTAAGGTTTTTGTTCATAAAGACAAAAAGAGAACAGAATCGAGCATGGCTTCTTGGTAGCAGTGTAGCCAAGTTTTATCCTGTGGGTTCTGTTTGCTAGAGGAAGCAGAGGTGCAGCTCCTCAGAGAGACTTCCTGACTCAGCTTTAGTAGGAAAAACCTCGAGGCTCTCTTAGGAGGCCCTGCTGCTAAACACTTAGACAAGGTTTATGGGCAGCAGGCAGTGTTGCGCTACTTGATAAAACGTGAACTCTAAAATTCTCCAGAGTTGGGGTTGTAAATGTGGTTCCTGCCAATACCTCTGCCATGAAGCTAAGCTCTTACAGACCAGGAATGTGGGTGGAGCAAGCCTCCATAGCCAAGCCTTTAATCCTAGCCACACTTTAGCAGATTAGGGTGTGGTCAGACAAAGAGATAAACACTAATGACAAATTCAGAGGAGAAAAAAAAAAAACAGGCTTCAGAGAAAAAGCAGAAAAGAAAAATGATAAAGTTCTTTAAAAAAAAAGTACAAATTATGTAAAGATGGGAAATACACAGAGATTCTGGATACTGTGTTATATTATCTTTGAATTGTTTGACTGCAAATAAAGTAGCAAGAGCTGCTGAAAGACCTTTGATTATAAATGTTGCTGGATTAATCAAACATATATTTTGCAAATGCCTTGATGTCAAAATCAAAATCAAAACATATGTTACTTTAGAGAAGAGGTTTTCTTTTCTATTTCCACAGAAATAAACCCAAAAAACAAAAAAACAAGGTTTGGGGGCTGGAGAGATGGCTCGGCAGTTAAAAGCACTGACTGCTCTTCCAGAGGACCAGGGTTCAATTCCCAGCACCTACATAGCAGCTCACAACTGTCTGTAACTCCAGTTCCAGGGGATCCAACACCCTTCACAGATACATATGTAGGCAAACACCAAGGCAAATAAATTTTAAAAAATTAAAAAAATAAACGAGGTTTGATCAAGGAAGACCCCCTGAAAAATCCCCAATGGGAACAGATGATTCGATCCAATGTTTCAGAGCACCTCTGTTACAGTTTCCTCTGAGATCTGTATCCAGAACAGCTTCAAGGAGACTGGCAAAGATGATCCAGCTTAAAATAAAATAAAACCTCATTTAGAACTTGACCATAATCCTAAATTTTCACAAGATCCCCATAAGATTACCAGCACCCCCAATCAGCAGAAAGTAATCTAGAGAACTATGCTCACATTCCCCCAAAATGGATTATGGATGTTTCTCTTTGCTTACAATATTGGTTACAAGTTAAATAATGGTGAGCAAAAAAAAAAAAAAAGCTGTAAAAAGAAAATTAGATTTGGGGTTCCTGTTTTAAAAAGGAAAAAAGGAAGAGCTGCTGTGTGATTATGCTCCTGTACATTGTAAATATTTGCCACTCCTATTGTTTTAATAAAATGCTGACTTGTCAAAAGACAGACAGGAAGTATGGGTAGGGCTACTAGACTAAGAAAACTCTGGGAAGAAGAAGAGAAAGAGGAGAAACAGATGCCAGCAGATGCAGAGCAAAAATGATCAGAATGCAACTCTGAGAAAAGGTACCAAGCCACATGACTAAATAAGAATCATGGACTAGTTTAAGAGTAAGAGTTAGCAAGTAATATGCCTGAGCTATAGGCCTAACAGCTTGTAATTAATATAAGCCTCTGTATGTTTATTTGGGTCTGAAATACTATGGGACTCGCCAGGCCTGACAGAGAAACCTCTTACTACAGATAGCCCCTTTCTTCTGTTCTTAACTCCAGAACTACGTGGCCAAAGCTGCCACCTCTGCTGCTTACTGGGGCTAAAACACGACTCCCTTGCTCAGTTGCATCTTAACCAATTTTCTGTTTTCTATGGTTAGACCAAGCTACCTTCAAAATCAGAGATGCAGCAGCCTCTGACTCCTGAGTGCTGGAATTAAAGGGGTGTCTCAGCACACCCCTCTAAGGCTTTCTTTAACTCCTTCTCACACTTTGAAAACTTAGTCAGGTGGGATCCTGCCCTGAGGTCACTACTCCCTTAGTTCTAATTTTTAATCTGTTTATCTCCTTGAACACAGGAATTAGTGCCACGTTCCTTTTTCCTTAAATTTTACATTCTGTCATTTACCCTGCCCAGCTTGCTCCTTTCCATTATGACATCTTTGTTAGAGTTACCACCGATATCCACATGACAGAGTCTACGCTAAGCCATTTTGAAATTTCCTCTGCCAACAGAATTAATCCAAAATGCTTCACTTTAGCCTCACACAAACTTTATAAACATGAGCAAAAAGCAGCCACTTTCTTCACCAAAATATCACAAGAAAGATCTCTAGGCAGTATATTAAAATTCTTCTCCTCTGAAACCTCTTGAGCCAGGCCCCCTCAGTTCAAATGACCCTCAGTATCACTGGCTTCCATGCTCCTAGTAGGATGCCACAGTAAACCGTGTTAAAGCATCCCATGGCTTTCCTAACCCAGTGTACCAAAGTCCAGATTTCTCCAAACAAAAACCTATCACAGCGATATCTCACTCCTGGTACCAGATTTTGTCTTAGTGCTTCTTAGTGAAGAGACACCATTGTAACACAAATTCTAATTGGTCTTAATAATAAAAATCTGAAGTCAGATATCAGGATAAATGCTGAAAGATCAGAGAGACAAAGGAGCCAGCCACAGTCACCTCTTACCTCAACAATTCCTCAGCCAAAAAAGGGGTGAGCTCCTGTTTTCACCCAGCCTTATCATACTTCCTCTTTCCACCCAGCCATATTTCTTCCTCCAAAGTGCTGGGATTAAAGGTGCGTGCCACCACTGCCTTGCCTCTATAGTTAACTAGTGGCTAGCTCAACCATCTGATCTCCAGGTGAGTTTTATTTGTTACAGCATAAAAATAATATTACCACATAACATGACCACAGCAACTCTTAAAAAGAAAAACATTTGGTTGGGGTGGCTTACTTACATCCATTATCAATCTGGCAGGGAGTGTGGTGGCATGCAGGTAGACATGGTGCTGGCTACATCTTGATCAGAAGTCGACAGGAAGTGGACTGTGTCTCTAGGAGGTGTCTTGAGCATATATGAGAACTCTAACCCCATACCCTACTGTGACACACTTCTTCCAGCAAGACCACACCTCCTAATAGTGTCAATCCCATGATCTTATGGGGGCAATGCATTCAAACTACCAGTGGGGTTACAATCTAATAAAATAAAACCAGGTGTTAGAAGATGTCCTTTTATTGTAAAGATACTTTATGGGGTGAATCCTAGGAAAATTGTAGTTTATAGCTGGGAAAGGAGAAAGGCCTTAAACATATGTTGTTAACTGTATTGAAATCCTCCATTTTTCCACTGGCATGAAGCCTCCACCAGACTCCAAAGTGAGGGGCTCATTTTCCTCCCCATCCCCCATAACTTTTCCAGTATTTCTCTCCTTCCTCATAACTATGTGTGAGAGTGATAAAGGGCCTTTCCCATCAGGCAATAGGTGCACAAGACCAAGTAAGAGGCATCCCTCCAACATGGCCATGTTCTTAGTATTTGGATTAACACCTGGCTCATTCTTGTCTGGATAAACATGTTCAGGCTACTTCTCTGCACTCTCATGAAACATCTCAGACACCAGGTGTCCAGGGCTTTCTACATCAAGTAAATCCCACCTACATCCTTCCTCAATTTTCCAAACAGTAGCCGGTCAGTCTACAGTCCTCTTTAGTTCCTGTATGGTCCCGTAAGTTAAGGGGTCAGACATACAAACCGTCCCTACTTCAGAAGCAAGTCTAGAATACCAACACTTCTGTCTAGTGCAGGGCTCCCAACTTCCTTCTTGGACTTGTCAACTTACTAGAAAGGCACACTTACATACGGAAAACGCTTCCCTTACATGCATAAGTTCATGATTAAAGATATACTTAGAGTTACCCAGAGAGAAGAGCTACATGAGATAGGGTACGGTCTGGCACGGAGAGTTTCTACAACCTCTCTGAACACCCCTCCCTGCAGTGTTTCCTGAAACCCAGAAACTCAACAGCTCGTTTATTCAAGAATTTCATAGATCTTAGTCTCTAGCCTCCTGTCCAATCCCCAGAAATCAGCAGATGGAATGAAGGTGACTGACTACCTTCCAAAGGCATGGTCTTCCAAATAAACTGCCCCATCTTGGATCTATGTAGGGTCAGTGGCATCAACTCAGGCATGATTGAAGGGGTTTATTATAGCTGGTTTAGTGCCTGCTTGCCACCAATTAGAATCACCTGGGTAGGAGCCTCCCCAAAAAAGTTCTGATTGCTTTGATTGACCTGGAAAGACTAACCCTGGCTATGGACAGCACTTGCAGGAAACAGCCCAGAGAAAAGGGTTGTGGCAGAAGGAAAATTGCTCAGTCAACCTCCCTTTGGCTATTGAGTTAACTTGCCCTGGTTTTGCAGATGATGATTTCTTCACTGCTATCAGAACAGTTTCCAAGTGTCCTTACAAACTCAGAGTTCTCTAGGAGCCTTCCCAACCAACTTCCATCTCCAGAGTGGGACTGCTGAGGCACCAAACTGCAAGGACCACACAACTACCAGGTTCTCTCTCAGGTTGATTCTGTTGTTGTTGTTACTATTTTAAAACTGGCTTGATAATTTTATTCATACACACACACACACACACACACACACACACACACACACACACACACACACACACTGTTCTGTTCCTCTAGAGAACTGTGACTAACTCAGGGCTGAATAACAGAACACATTCTTGTCACTTAGGTAAGTTCCAAATGTTTAAGAGCTCTGTGCCAAGATAATATTTTTTAAAAAATGTACTTCTTCCTTTCTTTAGGTAATTTTGAGACATAGTCTTGAATGTAATCTTTGACTGAGGTTGTACACACATATCTTCAACCAGGTACATGAGAAATATTTGGTGACTAAGTAACTGAGCAAATGAATAAAGAACTGTTGAAGAGATGAGAATGTGGAAGGAGAAGAGGGGATGGATGGTGAGAATAAAGTTCTCAGTGTCTGAATTCCAAGATTCCCAAGGGAAACAGTACATAAATATAGTAGCTAAGAGAAGAAATTGAGCCATCACTGCTTAGCTGATGGGTAGAAGCCTAAGTTCCCATATAGTGGCCCTCAGGACGGGCTGGCAGTGTCTAATACAATGTCCCTACTTACATACCAGAAAGAGGACTTACAGTCCATGGTTCCCAAGTTCAATAGTCTTTTCTTTTTGCCTTAAAAAGATTGCTGAAGCATGAGATATTTCCGTTCTCCCTTGGCATCTTTACACTGTGCCCCAAGAAACAATCATATCACACTCAGGAAGACTGGGCCAGCTATGGCAGGGAAACAGGAACTGTCCCCACGGATGTCCTCCCCAGGGGAGACAGCCAGGGACCGGGAACAAATACTGTGTGAAAAGGAAAGCCAGACTGTACTGAAACGCCAGGTTGGGGAACCAGCCCTTCCCAGCATTCAGCACAGCCCTCTGCCATGGAGTCCAGGAACAGAACGTTATTCTTAATGCATGAACTTTTCCTCCCTATCTCCACCCTTACACACACAAGCTCTTAATTCCTGTGAGAAACTGGGTTACAGAACACATTCCAATGCCTTCTGCCAGTCAGGCACTCAACCAGGAAAGTGTCCATTTCCCTTGAGAATGATTTCCACAAGCCCAGAGATAGCCTGGCTGCTCAGTTTGTCGTCCCCAACGTGTGCCAAACCTCAGTCGCTCTCTTTCCATCCCACACTCTTCTCCTCTCCTCTCTGATTAACAAGGTTTTCCTTATGCGGCCTTGACCTAGAGCGTCTCAGACACTTCTCTCATTTCTGAATTCCAGGAACACTTCCTAGCCAATCGATGCTTGCTTATCTTTTTTATAGAATAGAAAATGATAACGTTTTAGAGCAATGAAGCTGATGTCAGCAATGGCAACAAAAATAAGAGAGACCACAGAACTGGAAAGAACAATATTCAACTTCATATAGAAAAATGAAAAAACCCAGATTGCCAAAAGAATAAGAGTGGCTTGGGGGATAGATGGGATTCAAAGCCTGTAATTCACAAATTACATTTGTAATTTATTCAGAGTTACTTTCCAGGGAAGATGACTCAGTTGGCAAAGAATTTTCTTCAAAATCTTGAAGACCTGATTCAGATTCCCAGAGCCCATGTAAAGAAATCCGGGCATGATGGTAGATGCTTAGGAAAAGCAGAGACAGGCAGATCTCTGGAGCCAACCTAGAAGATGCAGCAAAATTCCACATCCTGATGTAGGACTATGATTTTGTACACTGTAAATATTTATTACTATAAATATTGGTTTAATAAAATGTTTATTGGTCAAGTAGCTAGACAGGAAGTAGAGACGGGACAAGCAGACAAGGAGAATTCCGGGAAGTGGAAGAGCAGAGCCGGAGGAGAAGAATGCTAAACTGACCAAAGGTACCAAGCCATGTGGCTAAACATAAATAAGAAATATGGGTTAACTTAAAGTATAAGAGTTAGCAAGTAATAGGCCTGAGCCATAGACCAAACAGCTTGTAATTAATATAAGCCTCTGTGTGATTATTTGAGGCCAAATGATTGCAGGACAGGACAGGCAGGATAGAGAAACTTCTGACTAGAAGACCCTGTATCAAACAAAAGGCAGAGGATGCTTGAGCTGTCCTCTCCTGTGTCAAACAAAAGGCAGAGGATGCTTGAGCTGTCCTCTCCTGTGTCAAACAAAAGGCAGAGGATGCTTGAGCTGTCCTCTGACTTCCACACACACACATGTACGTACACATGCACAATGCTGCTATGAACATTCTTGCACAAATTTTTTTGCACACTTGTTTTCATTTCTTATAAAAAGTATAAATATTTAAGAATTAAGTCATTGGGTCATAAAACAGGTACAGGGTTGGTTTTGTTTTGTGCTTTTGTTTGATGAAGGTTTTGTGTTTGTTAACTTTTAAATGCAATTGCCCAGATTTTTTTTCTGGCTAAAGTTCACACTAGTGAGTTCCAGTTGTCCCGTGTCTATGCCAGAACACAGCGCTGTGGGCCACTATGCTTAGCCATTCTGGTGGTATATTGTGGATATTTGTTAGATATTTAATAAATCCTGAAATATCAGAGGCAGCACACAGCCAAATCCTAGGTAGACAGCTCAAGAAGTCCTTGATCCTTGAATACAAGGATAAACAGCTGAGTCAGTCACACACACCTTTAATCCCAGCACAGAGAAAGCCGAGAGTGCTGACCTCCACCCTTGATCCCACAACTCCAGAGACAGAACTTCTTCTGTTTCTGTGAGTTCAAGGCTACACACCTTTAATCCTAACCTGAATGGGATAGGGTATATAAGGGCTCATAGAAACCAGGCAGACACAGAAGCGACTGGGAGAAGCGACCAGGATCGAGGCTGAGGAAGTTGCACACAGCTGGGTGAAAACTGACTGTGGTACTTCCTCTCTGATATTTCAGCCTTCCCTCGATATTTGGTTCTGAGTCTCATTTAATACAAACCAAATTTGTGCAACTACAGTATATGATGATATTTATCTGCTATTTTAACTTCATTTTTTCTAGAGGTAACATTAAGCACATTTTCATGTGCCTGTTAGCCACTCCTGTATTATTTTTTAAGAAGTGTTTGTTGAAAAAAATTTAGCCTTCTCGTTTGGTGGATGATCTTTGATGTAATTTCCAGAACATATTTAGATGTATAAAGAGATTCTTTGTGAGATACATATTTTGCAAATACTTCCTCTAAATGGATTTTTTATTTTAATATTGGTGACTTTGGATATAAGCAGAGGTCTGGAACGTCAGCAAATCTAATCTATCAACCTTTTCTGTTTGTGGTTGTCCTGCCAGTATATTCTGTGACAACATGCTTCCGAGCTCAGAGTCACACAGAATACATGGCCATATTTTCTGCTCAGATCTGATGGATTTAGAGATTGAGCTGACTGGAGGAAGCAGGGAATGAAGAAAGCAGACACACAGACAGAACATCTGGGATCAGGTTGACTGTGCACTCTGATGGAGACACACCCAGAAATTCAGTGTTTATTTTAAAGATCTGGGTGAAGAAGTTAGATTCATTGCACACAACTAAATGGGAAGGCATGGTTAGCTAATCTCATAAGGACGTCCCTATAAGTGAGGCAGTCTTCCAGTTGCTGGGAAGGAGGAAGATATGGTTGATAGTTTCTGCAAAGACGGGTTTTAGCTAAAAGTCAGTCAATATTCTGTACTTAGACCAAGGGAAGGGTATGTTGTTTCCTTGAGCCTGACATGGGTCTGAAGCATCAACATGGCTGATGAAATGGATGGCTTCCATTATACATATTAACAATGTAAACTGGAAGAACATCTTTTAAAATCTAGTGTAAGCTTCTCCTTTTGTAGAAAAGGAAACTGGAACCCAGAGAATGTTTTTTCCCATGTGACAAGAACACAGGACTGCAAAGCCCCATGTGGCTGCTGTTGCTCTGAAGAATAGCACCTGCCTACCAGAAAGTGGGGTAGGGTTCTAGATTTAGTCACTTGACACAGGTACAAACTATGTGCAAATACTGCAGCTAAGTGCTGGCAAGGATTTGACCCTAAGGAAGATTGTGTTGTAAAACATCCTCCTTCTACTCTGGGTACCTAGAGTGCGCTCCTCCTTGTGCTCTTGACTCCTGCTGTTCTTTATACAACATGAACTTCCTTCACAAGCCAGTCACTCCGCTATGCTTTACTGCTGAGCCCGGTAACAACAGATTACATGAGAGTCATCTGGGAAACCCATGTCTGCACTCGACAGCACTGAGAATTCCAGCTGTGGTCCAGCAATAAACATCATAAATTCATCTGCCTAGAATAGTTGATTTTTAAAACTAGATAAAATATTTAAAAGAAAGGTATCCATATGAGGATTCTGAGAGCCATTGAGGTACCAAGGACTTAAACATAAAGAATGTTGACAAGAGAGAAAAAAAACTCATCTCCTGTTACCTGGACCTAAGGCTCTGAGGCTGAACATAGCTCTTCACAGCCCAGACAGTAGGAAGCAAAAAGCAAGGTTAGAGTTCATCAAGGAGAGGGAACTCTACTAACATCCTGCATTGAGTTGGAACCTACAGAAGAAGCATTAGTCAGAGCTCTCTAAAAAGACCATAACTGATAGAAAGAACATACATGCACATATAATGTACATATATAATCCATTGATTACTAAAGTGGCTGTAGTCTGGCTAGTCCAACAATGGCTGTCCAGAATTTGGTACCTGTTCAGTCCACAAAGCCAGATATCTCAGCCAGTCTTCAGTCTATGTTAGAATCCCGCAGAAGCTTCCTTCTTCCCTGTCCTTTTATGTGGGCTGCCCCCAGAAGGTGTGGCCCACATTTAGGGTGTGACTTCTGCCTCAAATGATCAAATCAAGAAATCTCTCATAGGTTTGCCCCAGCTGCTTGAGTTTTAGTTGATTTGAGATGTATTCAAGTTTGTAAGCAAGATTTTCCATCACAGAAAGCTACCCTTTGAAGTAACCATGACCTAGAAATGTATAGGGCATCCATCAAAAAGAAATATGGCCAATGAGATGGCTCAGCATATAAAGGCTCTTTGGCCAAGTTTGACTGTATGAGCTCAGTCTCTGGGACACCTATGGTAGCAAACAAGAGCTTATTTCTACAAGTTGCCCTGTGATCCTTGCAAGTGCTTTATGGTATACCCATAACCATGTGCTAAACAAATACTTAAATACATGAATAAATGCAGCTTAAAATAAATCTCAGCTTCTAATGAACTCAGTGATAGACTGAATGAAGATAATTTGACAACACCAATTATCCAGTTATCTGAATCTAAAACACACCCATCTTGAATTTCACGTGTGTGTTTAGGCAAGACTTGGGTACAATTTTGACTTTGAAGTTGAGGTCAGCTAGTGTGCAGACATGCCACACAGCTCTTTCAAGTGTTGCTTTCTGAGCTAGATTGTCCTGGTAGGTCATCTGTATATCTTTAGTTAGCTTGCATGTAGAAGTCTATGACTTATCCAAGTAAGTCATGACCCCTCATGTATATGGGGACTCACAAAAACAATGGCTAATAGTAAAAAACTTCTAAATACACAACAACTAAAAATTAATTCAAAATAAAATATGTAATGACTCTGAGGTATTTCTGGCAGTGTTCACCATGTTGTATCACATGACTCTCTTGTAGCCATGGATCAACATGCCACTGTGTACTTAGCATGCCATCATACCACATAAGGCCAAGAAGTAATACCCCAAACACTTTAGTTCACACTAGAAACTGTAATGACTTATTAATTACAGTATTCTACTCTGCATTCTTCTCTTAGCCAAATTTAATGGTGCCCACTTAAGAGGCAAAGGGGGGTGGATCTCTGATTTCCAGCCTGGTCTACATAGTGAGTTCTAGGCCAGCCAGGGCTATGTAGTGAGAATCGATTCAAAAAAATTACTTTTATATTAAAAAAAACAGTTTAACTGTAGGAAAAAGGATTTTTTAATGTTTTCCTGATGTCATTCCTCAGCATATAAGCATCAACTTTTCATGTTAAATTACATTTTATTAGGACATTAGATTTTTAAAATTGTGGTTTGAGTTGGTAGCTTGAGTTTCATTTTTAAAAAATCATTAAATGAATGATTTGGTTTGGGGTTAAAATAGAATTTCCAATAGCATCTGAAATGGTCGTAAACATGCTTCAGCATTTTGTACTATCTGTAAAACAGCATTCTCAGTCTTGACTGATAGACAGCTTTGATTAACTCTGAAGAACACTGGACAAGCTCTTCATTGTGCAATACCAAATCATCAGCTAAGATTTAGTATTCTAAATTGATACAATGTCTCATGCAGCCCAGGCTGGCTTCACACTTGCTCTGCAGTTGAGGGTGGCCTTGAACTCATGATCCTCTTGCCTCTACCTCCTACGTACTAGGCATGCCACCACACCCGGCTCAAGATTTAATTCCTTATATAAAAGTAAACACGCATCTCTATCTAATTAGTTTTTAAATTTTCTTTCATCTTTAATAAACAATAATATTGCATGCATACCAAAAATTTGTTTTAAAATAAATCTCTATTATTTACTAATAGTAAATATTCATAAACCTATATGGCCACATATCTGGAGTCATGAAAATATTTCTTGAGTTACAGGTTTTCCCAAGGGAAAGTTTCAGAAATGTGCTCTAGATACTCAAGGCTGAGGGACGCCGAATGTTGATCCTTTCGTGAGTCTATTTATATATTTTGTTGTCTAACCCTTTAAGATGTTCATGTCATTACTTAGTGGTACTGAGTGAAACAAATTATATTTATTCTTTCTAATAACAAGCAGTTTCTGAGTGCCTAATACAGTCAAACTGAAACAGCATGGCATCGGGGTGGAAGGCCCTGGGAGACTGGCTCCGACCCTTGCCCTCACTCCCTCTCAAGGATCACATCACACTTCTTAGTGAAGGAAAGAGGGGGCTACAGAAGGAAGCAAGGGGATTGAAAAGTGAGAGAGTAGTAGATATGGCAGAAGGGACCTGGAGGACCATTGTAACATTCCCTGGATGTTTTTAAAATGTCTGCTTGGGTTTGGCAATAAATAAAAGCTCACAACCAAGGTATTTCTGAATCACTGCTTTTACCCTGGAAAGTCTACCAGGACACAGCGAAAGCCAATGGAAGCTGGTAACTGCCACCAGACATTCCCAAACCAGTCAGGCAGTGACAGATTTGCCTGTGAGTTCCCTCTGGCTAACAGTGATGGTGGTTGTTTCACTGATCTAATTAATTTGACCCTTCATGTTTTATTATCAAATTTCTTACCCTACTTAATTAAGAGTCAGTAGAATTTTATTAATATTCGCTGTAACTAACTAATATGCCTTCAAGGAACTTACATTTTATTGAAGGTACCTGTCAAGTTAGCCAAAGACAGGTTCGGACAGAATGGACCAACCCAAAAAGCAAGGGGCCATTTGTTCTTTTTTCTCTAAATTTTCTTCAGAAAACTAGAATAATCACTCTAACTGCAAATATTCAAACAAGTTTGTCAAAGATGATGTATAGATCTTTGCTAGACCAGCAAAACAAAAGCATCAGCCACCTCCTTCCCCTGCTGTGGAACTAGCTTTTTTCACTGATTATGTTCAGCATTATGTAATAGTATAGTACTTGTTCTCTCCATTGTTCTTGAGTTAACGTTAGGGCCAAATAAAGTCTATTCTTAAACTAAGTTAATTATCTCCTAAGTAGGTATAAACATGAACTCCATCCACTTGACTATGCCAGTGGGAAAAAAGACCAGTTAGTTTAGGACATTATGAAAACCATTAAACTTAAAACTAACACAAAGGAGAAGAAAGTTCCCCGTGGGACTAAAGCTATTCTGTTTCCAAGAATAGAAGAAAAGGAAGCATGGAGAATCATACTGTTAGAAATGTAATATTCTAAGAGGCATTGTAGGGGACTTGGGGGAGTCCATCAGGTTGATCTCTTGATGGTTAATTCTGTGTCTCTTTGATTGCACTGATGGATGCCCAGTTTATTTGTAAAATATACCTGGATGTGTCTGGGAAGGTTTTCTGGGTACAGATTAGCATTTGTGTCAATCAATAGATTTCATAAAGATGACCTGCCCTTTCCAGTGTGAGTGGACATCATCTAACTGACAGAGGGAGAGAGAGAGAGAGAGAGAGAGAGAGAGAGAGAGAGAGAGAGAGGATCCATTTTATCAGGTCAGTACTATAAGCCCTGGCCCCACCCCCCTCCCCCAAGCCTGTTCACAGTCCCTCAGCCAGGGACTAAGAGTTAAACCTTCAGCTCCTATAGCTCTCAGATCTTTGGACTTAAACTATTCTACCAGGTTTCTGACCTGTATCATCACTGTTAGTATTTTGCACGTGGAAGGATAGAACATGCTGACATGCTGCCAGGAGGCCATGTTGAGTTTATTGAGGTCTGAATATCCAGGGAAGAAGAAGAAGGAGGAGGAGGAGGAGGAGGAGGAGGAAGGGGGGAGGGGTAGATAAAGAGGTCCCTGCCATGTGTTGCATCTCTTTAAAGGAAGAGTGACCACGCACACAGACACGCCCAGAGGCGTGTCCCGTGAGAGTGCACTCTGCAACTTCTGCTGGGGGGGGGACGGGGGAGGGGTAGGGGGGACGGGACGACGACACGGGACATGGCCGAAACATGGCTATGCTGGAATCACATGGCCACACCCAGGAGGCAAGCTAGAGCGATGTCACATGAGCTGATACCTATGATAAGCCTCCTCCTACCTATGAGTCTGCCTATCTACCTATCTAACTACCTATTCACCTATCTACCTACGTATCTACTTATCTATCTATCCTACTGGTTGTGTTTCTCTGAAAAACCCTCATTGATATAGCTTCTAACAGTCAACACAAGATGAGAAACTGAAATCAAAAATCACCAAATGCTCAGGCTCCCAGTGGCTTTACCTGTTCTCTGTACACAGCTTTCCTCACTTTGTCTGCTCCTACACTGCAACAGCCAACAAAACATCAGCCAACTGGCTTTGTTATCATGAAATTTCCAATCTTAGGAATGCTTACAATAGACTCTCCAGAATGCAATTTAAAAGCATAAATTTCTATTGAGAAACATGAAAGGGACTGGAATGTGCATAAACCGTGAGACGCATCTTCCAGGGCCCTCACTCTCTTAAAAGGTTGAGTCTAATTACACAAGGGGCGGACCTTACAGGGCAGGGATGGTGGAGGTGACCTGCAGAACTTCACATTACCAAAGCCAAGGAAGAGGGTCTGCAGGGGGAGGCTGGTGTTTCTCTAAATAGAAATGGCTCCAGTTCTGTCTCCTTTCTCTGTGGCCCTGTGGGTCTTGGTTCTTGTGTGGCCCTCTGTATTTGCCCGTGTTCACATGTCTGCAGTATGAGGTTTCTGGCCCATTCTTTCTGGCCTATCCCTGAGATTTGGACCCACAGAGACACGCAGACACTTACATTAATTTTATAATCTGTTTGACCTGGAGCCCAGGCATATAACTTGCTAGCTCTTGCTCTTAAATTAACCCACGATTTTTGGTTCCTTTTCTCAGAACAGCATATTTGTCCTCTGCATCTCCTGCCTTCTTATCGTGATGTCTCCGTGGTGTCTCTGACATTTCTGTGGCATCTCTGCTCTGTTCTTCCTCCTCCCAGAGTTTTCTTAGTCTGGTAGCCCCGCCCACACTTCCTGTCTTTCCCCAGCCAGTCAGCATTTATATTAAATCAGTAGGCGGGACAATTATTTACAATGTCAGCTTTTTTTCTCCAAGAGCTCTCAGACTGGTTCCAGTTAAACTGAACTGATCACATGAAGGTACAAATCTCCACCATCCTTCCAGAGAAGATATCTTATTTACCATTGCATCATTTTATGACCTATGAAATTAAGAAATAGATATAGAATTTAAGATAAGGTCACAGGGCTTGGCAATCAAGAGCACTCGCTCCTCTTGCAGAGGGTCTAGGGTCAGTTTCCAGACTTACAGGTGACTCACCACCATCTGTAACTCCAGGAGTAGGGGACCTGCCTTAGGATTCTGGCCTGGCCCCGCCCTGGGTTCTGATGTCAGCTCCATTTAAGGGTTCACCTTTGACCCTTCCCTCTTTTTGGCCCTCCTTTCCCCCATCCTGCCAGAGAGCGCACATCTTCTCACCCCCTCACTCCTCTCTCTTCTCCTCTCTCTCTCCCCCTCTCCCCTCTCTCTCTATCTATATATCTTCTCTCTTTCTCCATAATAATAAAGTCTTCCCACATAGACCCAGTCTAAGTGTCTCCCACTGTGTCGCCTCCGTGACCACATGGGGCCTCCATCATTTGTCAGCATCCGTCAGCCACACTGGGTATACATGATATCACCTCCTTCTGACCTCTGCAGGCACCAAGCATGTACATGATGAGCATATATGCCTGCAAAGAAAACACTCATATACATAAAGTAAAATAAGATAAATCTTAAAAAGAAAAGGAAATGAAGTTAAGACCTTCTTTCACTAATTCCTAGTTTGCAGCCCGTTGTGAAACCTCCTCCTTCCCTGTTTACTTACTAAGAGAACGGGAAGCCAATGTCCAGAGTCTTGGCCTCCACCGGCTGTTTCTGTCTCCACCTCTGAAGGCAGATACCACATAATGGAAAACACACAGGCTTTATAACCAAGTGGGTCGGGGGCAGAAGTCCTGATTCTCACACCTCTTGACACAGTGACTTTGGACAAGTGAATTGGTAGATTTACTCCAGAGCTGGCAATATAGATTATACAAAGCTTATCTAGCTAGCACATGAGAGATTATTGCTCACAACTGTTACCTATGACCCATAAGCTGTAACTGACTAGTGAGAAACAGACTGTCCCTGGCAGCATGGTGTAGACAGTAACCCACCTTGCTGCTTTATAAGTTTGATCAATAAATTGTGCTGCTTTTTTTTTTTTTTTAAAGAAAGTTTGTTTTTGGTCAGATTACCAATAGCCAGCAGCTGATGCATTCACAGAGCTGATATCTCTGGTCCAGCCACCTCTCAAACTACCTCCACCAGCTAGGAGCCCTTTTCATGCTTCAGAAAAAGCCTGGAGCAGGAGACTGGCCACCTCCCTTCAAGAGAGAAATGGCCACATTTCCTTATTCCCATTTTTCTCTCCCCACCAGCTACCGGTCACTGTCATCCCTCTCTGTTTCTGAGCTTCATTTTGATAGATTTCACATCAAAATTGAGTTCATGCAATGTTCATCTTTATATGCTTGCCTATTTCACTTAGCACAATGTCCTCCAGATTGACCTGTGATGTAACAAATGATGGGGTATTACCCCACAGAAGGCTAGACAGTGTTCTTTTGTCTTTAGCTTTCTTTCCTTTCCTTTCTTTCTTTCCTTCTTTGCTTTTTTGTTTTGTTTTGGGGGTGTGTCTCTCACTGTGCCACCCAAGTTGTGCTGAACTCAGCAGGTGAAAGTTACCGTTCCCCTTTTGCCCTCTGGGTAGCTGGGACTACAGATGTACCCCTTCCACCCATCTTATTCCACCTTCTCTTCACCCACTCATTCACTGGTGGACATCTATGTTGTTTCCATATCTCAACTATGATCAAAAGGTAGAAAGTTTAACAGAGACACAAGTTTCAAGATCTGCTGCACAGTGGCTTTGCTACAGTCAATAATATTGTACACTTTAGGTCATCTCCAAGTAACTAAGAAAACAGATCTCAAATGATTACCAGAAAAAAATAATAGAGAAGTAGATGAGTATGTTAATTGGCTTGATTAATAATGCCAGAATGCACATACATCAAAATATAATATCATACTCTATAAATGTATATAATTATAGTCTGTCAATCAAGAAGTAATATTAATCAATATTTAAAGTAATTAATTCTAAAGAGAAGAAAAATACAGGCAGAAACAGTGCCAGTGCCGTGGGTGAATTTATGTTCACTCAAAGACTAACCCAAATCCAAACATAGATGGTATAAAGGATTATTCAATCTTCTGATGAGTACTTCACATCTGTAGAAGAGCCTTCATAATACACACACATACACACACATACAGTCAACTTTTCATTCTATGCACATTTAACACTATATATCCTAAGGAGATGATGATTTGTGTGTGTGTGACTGCCTACAGGAGGAAAAGGACCATGTTTAACTCTTGAACCTTGTATTTTAAGCCAACACCTTCATAGAAAGTAAGCATCCAATAAATATCTGTTGATCAAAAAGAAAGAATGGCATTTATATACTCATTACTAATAAAATATGCTAATAGATTTAAAATTTTAGCTGAAAAATTAATCTACTGCCAAAACAAACATCATGATACTTTTCAAAGCCCAAAGTAAATATTTTGAATAATCCAGACAACTACTTCATAGACAGTCAAAAGAGGGCCATGAACACCTCTAACTATCCCTGGTCATGAATCTACATCATACTTAGGAAATCAGCAGAATATTTTCTTTCTGACTCTTATGTTGCCAGGTTCACTTAGACAAGTGTTGCACCACAAGCTTTGGTTCAAGTTGGATCTGAGATGGAGGACTCTTTCCTACTAAGTAGCTCTCGTGATGTCTAAGGGTGCTAGGCAGGCTACTGGAGAAGAAAATCACCAATGATGCTACATTATCAAGCTGCCAGACAAGATGTACCCACTGGTGCAATCATGGAATGACTATTAAGGGTGTAACCAGTCACTTTCTAATTGTGTCTAAAACCTATTCCATGGCCAGGAATTTATGTCTAGTATGTAAACCTGCTCAACATTCTGTGTCTGGGAAGGTCATAGGCAGGGATCTATAACTGTCATTTTGCTAAATGAAAATGTGCTATCAAGTTATCTTTTATATATTTATGTTTGTAACTATAGATTATTACTGATGTCAGCTTTGGTCAGAGACCCTTCTTTTTATAGTAGGTGGCAATAAATAACTGTAGAACACTAAGTCCTAAAGGGAACATTTGCATCCCATACCCTACTCCAAGGCTCAGGGCATTACAGAAGAGGGATAAAGGGACACTGAGTGGAGTGGTAGAGAACAGCGCCTTCTATCATGGCATGGCCATTGCACTCATGAACTCATAGCAGCTGTAACTAGCTGCACAAGGTTGTTCCTGTCAGCATTCCATGTCAGAAGGGAGAGGTGCTCATAAGGCCACATTCCTTCCTGAAGATCTATAAGCAATTAATAGTTTCTGGAGAAAAGACTCATTTTCTTCGGTGGTGCAACACCTAGTACGTCTCCCATGCTCCCGAGAATAGCCCCTTACCCATGCCCCTATAAACAAGCCAACTAAACTCACTGGGCGACAGAGGGAAAAGACGCAAAAGCATAAAAAGGTTTAGTTAAGAGGAAGGAGGAGATTAGTGGGGGGCGGAGCAAGAGTAACTAGAATGGAATGGAATCACAATGCATTCTGTACATGTGAAAATATAACAAAACCCATTGTTAGGTATAATTAATTTATGAAAAATAAAAGTTTTAACCAGATTAGTTTTCTTCACATTTATAGCATGCTATCATTATTTCAATAATTGTATTCTTTGTGCTTCCCAGAAACAGAAAATTTCTTTCTTTTCTTATTTTTTTCTTCTTCAAACTTTCTTGGCAGTGACTCTAAAAATACACAGTTAGAGATATGCGATGCAAACCCTGAGATGGGCTCTATTCCTGGCCTTACTCTAGATTCACTTGCAGCTGTGCCCAAGGCATCCAACAGGGTCAAACGTGTGTCAAACACACTGTCTGTAACCTGTCCTGTCTACAAGGCCAAAAGCTTCTTTGGTTAACTTGTATTTTCAATGCTATTAGTGCATGAGCATAGAGCCTTTCCTTCGCAACCTTGTGTGGAACACAGAATCTGTCTCTTTCATCACTTTCTACACCTGAAAAGAAAAGGGTGTGGCAATAAGGTCTTTCTAAGTTGATATGCAGTAAAAGATAAACCGTACAGGGCTGCTGTTAAAACAGCACCACACAAGTATCTTATAATATTTTTTTTGCTTTGAACTATATAGCACATCTTGTGTATCTATCGGGTACCGTTGACAAGGTTCTGAGTCCCTGAACTCAGTATCAACCAGTTGTCCAAACAACAAATACTGGTCCTTTAAATGTTAGAACTCTGGAGGGAATGGTATTCTGGCCATTGAAGACAGGCAATACCTAGGTTATAGTTTTGAAGGGAAAGACATCCTGGCCATGGGATGCCAGGTAATAGCTGCATTTCTGTTCCCATGGGGGAAGGTTTCTGAACAAGAATGTATCAGTTCTGCATCCCTCCAGGGAGAGAGCTGTTACAGTTCAGCTGAGAGAGGTCCCCCACAGAAATGCAGTCATTCTTTTCCTGCTCCAGCAAAAGTTGTTACAACTCTGCTCTGCTCTGGAAGTTTCCCCACAGAGATTTAACAGTTCTACTCCTCTCTGGCAAGAGCTATTACAACTCTTCCCTACACTCCATGCCAGCCAAAAAAAGGTCATTACCCAAACCTCATTCAAGAGATTTATTGAGAAGGAGGAATCCAGGAGAGTGGCTGCCTTGCCAGGGTAGAAAAAGGCAGCTCCCTTTCTTAGGGGTGTAATTTTTCCAGGGTGAAGGTTTTCAGTGCAGTAATTGGTGGGATTTCAGTCCCTGAGTTTGATCAAGCTCAGAGATTGGCTGGATTTCCTGCTCAGGGATTAGTGGTTTTCATGCTTTAGTGGGTAAGGGCCAAGGTGTATTTCTTTGACTCTGGTTTTAGGGCCCATGAATTGGCTCTGGTCTCAGGGTCAGGATGTGCTTCTTTGGCTCTGGTTTCAGAATCAGAGTATATTTTTTTGACTGGCTTTTTTACCTTATTAGTTCACCTTAGTACAAAGTGAAATGAAAAATAACTTGCTAAGCACACACCACGGCTCTCCAGGGCTAAGCACAGATCATTTTGGATAATCCAGGCCACAACTCCACAAATTGTGAGGACTGGACTAACTATGTGCCTGGAACTGTTTGATGTTCTACAAATGTCGGCTATGTGCTCCACAAAGTACCTCAGAATGTGAGCGCTATAACTGAGCTGTTTCTTAAACTCATTTATTTTCTAAGATTTTATTTTTACTATATGTGTATAAGTGTATGTGCACATGCCTACACAGGTGTCATGGAGATCAGAAGAAGGGGTTTTGCTCACTTTTCATGGCTGTGAAGAGACACCATGACCAAGGCAACTTACATTAAAAAGGGGTTATTTGGGGCTGACAGTGTCAGAGAGTGAGTCCATGACCATCATGACAGGGAGCATGGCAGCAGCCATGTAGGCACGCTGCCGGAGCAGGGGCTGAAAGCTTACATCTTGATCCACAAGCATGAACAGAGAAAAGTGTGAATTGTCTGGGCAAAACCTCTAAGCCCACACTGATATTACACCTCTTCCAAAAGACCACACCTCATAATTCTTCCCAAACAGTTTCACTAATGGGGAGTCAAGCATTCAGATATATGAAACTATGTGAACCACTCTCATTTAAAACACTACAGAGGGTATCAGATCCCTGGAAACTGGCGTTACAAGCGGATGTGAGCTGCCCCACATGGGTACTGGGATCCAAAATCCAGTTCATGGTAGAGCAACCCCTATCTTAAATGAGATGCTGTGGATTGAGTCCCAAGCCATGTACATGCTAAGCAAAGTCTACACCAAACTATTTCTCCAGACCCTAAGCTACATTTTATACATGAAGAAACTAAGGTACATAAATCCTATCAGTTTTACTGAGACTGTATAACAAGAATGGCAAAGTGTAGATATGAATCAACTGACATAGTCATTATCCTCACTGCATTTTTATTATGTATACAGTGTTCTGTCTGCATGCAGACCAGCAGAGGACGCCAGATCTCATTACAGATGGTTGTGAGCCACCATGTGGTTGCTGGGAATTGAACTCAGGACTTCTTAACTGCTAAGCCATATCTCCAGCCCCTATCCTCACTGCATTTTTAAAAGTCTTTTTGAATCTGGGGAGATGACTCAGCAGCTGAGATCACTTGCTGCTCTTGCAGAGGACCCAAGTTTGGTACCCAACACTCACATGGTGCCTCACAACCATTCCTAACTCCATTACAAGGGATCTGACCTCTTCTTCTGGTCTCCACAGGCAGGAGGCATGCACATGGTATACATTCATACATGCAGACAATACACTCAAACACAAGATAATTTTTAAAAAATTATAAATATTTGTGTGTGGGTGCGAGATGTTTACATCCATGTGAGGTACATGTGACTGCAGGCATGTGCATGATACAGTACTCCCCTGGGAAGAAGATAAAAACAACTTCAAATACCACTCCTCAACTTCTACATTGTCTGAGACAGGGTCTTTTATTCTCTGCCTCCTATACCAGTTGGCTGGCTTGCAAACTCCCAAGGATTCTGTTTCCCCTCTGTCTTGACTTAGGAGCACTGGGATTGTCTATGTGTGTATCCAGCCTTACATGGGTGCTGAGGATCCGAACTCCAGTCTCTCCCTACACTCACTGTATGTTGGTAAAGTGACAGTCACCATGTAAAAGCCAGTCAGTAGGCCAAGTTCTTTACATAGATTATTCTATCAAGTCCCTATAACAGGCATCTTCCTCATCTCAAATGACACAAGCCAAGATTTAAAGGAATGAACTTGCCAGATTCTCCATTGATAGTAAATAGGTTCTGAGCCTGCCGACAGAGCCTTAGAATACAGAAAATACTAAACTATGTTGGTAAGCCACCCATGTATGTCAACCAGTCTTCCATGAAGACTCTCCTTGTTAGGATACAAAGATGTAGCTGCTGGATCCAGGACAGAAGTTCCTCTGGTCTCTCTACTCTGGGGGATTTTGCAGATAGGCCAAGGGAGGAATGGACCCCTGTCCAGGAACTTGGAGTTTCTGTTGGTTCAGCATCCTACCAAGTAGTGCCCTGGAAGAGGGCTTTGAAGGCCAGGTCCAGCTCGGACCACTCTTGGCCCAGGTCCTGTCTACTGCTTCCATCCACCAGCTGGCTACTGCAACAAAGACGTCTGGGAACTAGGGCTGTCTCTGATTTGTGGGTTTGTGAATTAAATTCACATAGCCCCAGGCTTAATTCTTAGACTAGATTCTGAACAACGCTAACCAAAACATCCCCAGAACGTTTCTGTCTTCTGCTCTCTGGTCTTGGTGGTTTTCTCTTCGCTTTTCTGTCAAATGGAACTACACCCATTACATTTTCTTCTGCCCTTTCATGATTAACTGTGAGCGGCCAGCAGAAGTGCAGGCAGGTCTGTGAGAGGTATTGGGGGCGTGGTGGAGAGTATTAGACTTGGATTTGATCATTTGGGAGTTGGGGGGCAATGGGAGATAGGGCAAAGATTCCAGTCTTAAGAAAGGCTTTTGAGAGAGGAGGAGAGAAGAAGAAGAAGAAGAAGAAGAAGAAGAAGAAGAAGAAGAAGAAGAAGAAGAAGAAGAAGAAGAAGAAGAAGAAGAAGGAGAAGAAGAAGCAGCAGCAGCTCTGTAAACCATCTAACCCTAATAGGACATCGAAAGACCAGAATTTTGGCCATCGAATAAAAAGTTACCATCCCCAGCCCGTCCCTCGCCACCGCCCATTTCTCTTCCTTGCATTTCCTGTCCCCTCAGCCCCTCTTGTGAGCCCATGCCCATTTATTCTACCGCTCTCAGGCTCTAAAGACAGTCGGCAACTGTTGGAAGCAAAAGAGAAACTGCATCGCCCCCTAGTGGTCCAGGTTACCACTGTGACAAGCTGGCCCTTTGCTGAATTACCCAGGCAGGAGGTAATGGCATGCTGTTGATGCTGAAATGATTTCTTGATTTCCTTAGAATTTCTGGCTGTGAAATGACTTTTGTCAGAATGGTGGGGTCCATATGGCATCGTCACTCCCTCTACCTTTTCAGCCAGTTTTACACACAGACATGCTATAGCTACTCATAACGCTACAATGTGATTTTTTGCTGGGTTTTTGTTGTTTTGTTTTTTAAGATACATTCGTTCTTCTTTTATGAATGTGAGTACTTTGCCTGTAAGTATATAAGTGCACTAGGTGCAGGCTTGGTACTTGTGGAGGGCACTGGGTCCTCTGTAACTGGAGGTATAGATGGCTGTAACCCTGTAGGACTGGGAACCAAACCCAGGTCCTCTGCAAGAGCAGCAAATGAACAAATAACCCTCTTAAATCAAACCCCATCACATGCAAACCCCTAGTGAACAATTAATCTGGCAGAAGAGAGAAAAGAACAGAAAATCCCAGCCAGATATAAAATGGGTTGGGAGCTAACTGCAGACCAGGTAATGCTCTCAATGGCCAAGGCAGCAGGATGGAACCCCTGTGCTCATGACCAGGCTGTCCACACTGAGCTTGCATTTGCTTTCCCTGGGCCTATGCAGGCAAATCAACCGTCATAGTAATTGTGCCTGGATTCCTGAAGCGTCACCATCCTGTACGGCCATTGTCCCCCCCCCCCCAGTTCCTCCCCTGCCTCTGTTAAGAGAAAGTACAAAGCAGGTGGACACGGGAGAGTGGTTTAGACACAGATACAGCCCCAACATCTGCAGGCAGGGCCTGAAGTCTACATCTCTCCTGGTCACCACAGAGGCAGGGAGTGAGACTGGCAAAGGGAGCTAAGAGCCAGCCCGTTCCCATAGATACCAGCTTCACTTGCATTTTCTGACAGCTGTGCCAGGCTGCCTGGAGAGGCATTGTTTAGATGCCTGGGGACAGGCTCAGAAGAAAAATGCAGTAAGAATGGTTTCTTTTAAAATCTTATGATTTCCCTCCCCATCTCAGGCCAAGAGCATCCTTGATCTCTGCTGACACTCTGGCAGGGGCATTCCAGTAAGACCTTAGCCTTTACCGAAACAGCTGTAGAGCCTTGACATCAGACACAGTGAGGGTCAGTCAAATGACCCTGACAAGCCAGCCACCTTCAGGATCACTGAACCCCTAGTCCAGTGCGAGAGTGTCAGTGGGGATTAACGTGAAGAATCTCCTGCAGGAACTATGGAAAACCCTTGGAGAATTTCTCCTGTGCCCCAGTTCAAGCCATTGACACCCCAGAGCTTTTATTGTCCTTTCTCACTTTTCCATTTCTCCAATGGCTCATCTACCTAGAGGCCCTTCTCTCTGCTCATCACTCACTTGCCTACCATCCACAGCATCAGGGTCTCTCCTTAGCTAGAGATTCAGGAAATAAATTAAGATGTATCTCCTGTGCTCAGGAATCTCATGGACTATCAGAGGACATGGACACATAAAATCAAAACAACTCCAAGGTCAGAGAAGACTTTCTGGAGAAACCAAAGTTCAAATGAGACTGCAAAAGACAAGTCAGAGCTGAGAGATGGGAAATTCAACACAGGGGAACTGCACAGGCTGAGGCAAGGAGGGTGATGGGAATTGTGTCCTCGGTAGGGTCATAGATGCTGAGAGTTTAGTACAAAGCTATCAGGGGTAAGTGATGGACAGGAGTTACATACAGGCATAAGACAGCAAAGACCCCGTGCACCATGCTACAGGCCCCGGCCTCTGCCTCCTGGGTTTCCTGGTGCCTCCCCACACTGACTTGTTGATAACAAGCCGTAGAGAATTAAGTCCAAGTAGGACAAGACCGTATTTGTGTTTCAGAAGCCACGCCCCTGGAAGCCACGCCCCGCTTCTAGTCAATTCCTGTCTGATTAGCCTGAGACTTGTCCTGACAGTAATAAAGTTTACATTTAAAAAGAATGAAAGATTCTAGGACACACACACACACACACACACACACACACACACACACACACACGGAAAAAAAACTTCCTTGGAACATCTACAGCTTCCTTCATCCGGAGATCTTCCTCTGGCTGTGTTGATGGTGCCATCTAGTGGTGGAACTATGACTTGACCTCAAGCTTGCTTCCAAAGAATTATCTAACTTAGATCAACTTCTTTAAGCCCTCACACATCGCAGTGACTGAGTAGCTCAGTATTATTTCCATATTAAAGGCTAGAATCCTGAAGACTAGTACACTTTGCTTGGAGTCTCCTGGGGCTTAGTGACCACATTCAGTGATTCCCATTATTCCTTCTTCAAAGATGAAGAAATTGAAGCCCTGATGATGGACAGACTAACTTAATCGAGCCATAGGCACTGAAGTTTTCCTGCATCTATTTCTTTCTTTTCAGAAAAATGTTGTCAATTCAAATATTTATTTGAGTTAAAAATAAAACTGTCTCTCTCTCCCTCCCCCTCTGTCTGTCTGTCTTTTTCTCTCTAATTAAAGGCAACTGGCCCAGGATGCAGTTATTTTTGTTGTCATGAATGTCAGCCAAGGTACAGCTCTAGGCTGGACTTGAATATAATTATGAGAAGAATAATTACAATCAGAATATCCAAAGTTGCATGAACAGCCTGACAGTAATCAAACAAGTTTCATTTCTCTAGACTATGTGGCTGCTTTCTGCAGAACAAAATGCTTCCCAGGATCAGAGAAAGATGTGGGGATTGTAGCCTGAGAATCACAAGTTGTGTGTCTGCAGTAGTAACACCTGTGACAGGATTCCTTGCCATGTGCAGTGTTTATTGTGTTAGGTCTGATTGCTGCTATAGCGGACCACCACAAATTCAGTAGCTCAAAACACTGAATATTGTTACCTCCCAAATATTTAGGTTGAGTCTGAAGTAAAACTCTCACTGTGGAAAAAAAAAAGGCAAAGCTGCCAAAGCCTTAGTTCCTGTCTGCCCTCAGGAGCACCGATTTTCCTGCCTTCCCCAGCTCCTGGGAGCTGCTCACAACTTGTGACTTTAGCCAGCCTTCAAAGTCAGCAATGCTCTCACGTGCATCTCTGTGTATTCTCCTGGTTCTCTGGATCCCCTCTTGCCTCCATTTTTCTTTTCTTTTTCTTTTTTTTAGATGAACTTATTTATTTGACACATTAAGTTATGCAAAGAAAAAATATATGCGACTGCATGAAAGAACCACATTCATTTTACTAAACACAGAAGTAACTAAAAATAGGGAATTGTAGGGTGCACCCCAGGATTTAATGCAAAAAAAGAAAACACCCTGTACAGAAAAATTTCAGGCTTCTGGCTTCACTGAATCCAGAACTACACACACTTCTTTACACTCCTCGGCTTCCTCCAAGTCCTGTTCACTTTCTAATATCTGCTGAAGATCGGTATAAGCAGCCTCTAACCGACGCTGGCAATCTGGGATCATCATCCAGGACTCTTGTAGGATTTCTGCCTGCTTCTTAATGGCATAGTTTTCACCATCTTTGGCCTGCATTTTTCCAATCTTTTCTTCTTGTTGCTTTGCTTCTTTGTCATACATCATTTTTTCTTTGACCAACCGCTTCACCAGGCCTGTCTTGATCTTGATCTGCCTGGTCCCTAGAGCACCATAGGAAGGAGGGCGTCTCTATTTTTCTAATTAAGGACTTCTGGAATCATACCAGGATCATCTATCCTATAAGAATAATAGGCTGGGACTTGGGAGATGCCTTAGTGGATAACATGCCTGACCCAGTATACCAGAGTTCAGATCGCTAGCACCCATAGAAAACTGGGTGTGATGGCCCATGTCTGTAACCCTGAAGCTTGCTGACCAGCCAGTCTGACCAGCTGGTGAGTGTCAAATTCAGTGAGATTGTCTCAAAAGATAAGAGGTAGAGAGGGATAATAGAATATACCTAATGTTGACCTCCAACCTTGTCCCATGTGTGTATACAGAGTCACACACAGGGGGAAGGGGAGAGAGAGACAATATGGGAGCCATAGTGTTGTTCCACAGACTCAGAGACAATCTTAGAGATACTGAAGCAATTTTAAAGTGAAAAGAGGGAGGAAAATACCAATCTTGAAAAACTCCCTCTTTGTAGAAAGGGTAGAAAATATGCCTTCAAAGAAGACCACCCCCAGCCCGGGAAACTAGTGAAACTCTAAAGTCACAGAGACAACCTATGGCAGCATCAGACACAAGAGCTCCCAAGTCCTGAGCTTTGATTTGCAACTGGGAAGGAGACAAGGCAAGGGTGGTGATGGTGGAGTCTGTTCCCAAAGGAGGTGAGATGAGAAAAAGATATGCAGTGCTGGAGAAGGCTGGGATGGAAGGCAGAGGCACTCAGAACGGCCCAAAGTATTCGATTGCTTCTGTTGGTTTTTAAGATCCAGGCTCAACTGTCCAAAAGGACCCACTCCAACAAGTCTCCTAACTCGACTT
Organism: Sigmodon hispidus; assembly: GCA_004025045.1. Lineage (NCBI taxonomy): Eukaryota > Metazoa > Chordata > Mammalia > Rodentia > Cricetidae > Sigmodon > Sigmodon hispidus. The sequence goes on from PVIH01017512.1 coordinate 40,767, forward strand.
CCTGAATTTTAACGACATGTGGAGGCCTTTCTACACCAGGCACAAAGTCAAGAAACCATCAATTTTTAAAAGATGGATTTAACTTGATAAAAATATAAATTCTCTACACAGCAAAACCCATTAAAAGCAAAGTTACAAGATGAGTAATCAGTTGGAAGGTTTACAACACATGTAAAGAAGAAAAGTAGCCATGGTCCATTAAAGGGGGCTTATACATCAACAAGGGGAGAAACCCAATTACCCAAAACACACACAGAAACACAGAGACACATACACAGAGACACACACAGACACACAGAGAGAGACACAAACACACATACACACACACACCAAAAAAGCTAGGAGTAAACAATTCCAAGGAAAAGAAATAGAAATAACTAGCGAACATTCTAGAAGTAAATTCATCTCTCAAGTGATTAGGAAAAATGCAATTAACGGGCTCTTCGCTGCCCATCTATTGGAAACCAGAGATGGACAGATGCAGTGACGCAGAAACACGGCTGAGGTCCCTCCTGAAAGCCCCTATGCCATCCGGGAATTGGTTTGAACAGCAATTGTTGAACTCAGCAACTTTTCAATCCTATTGTTTCTGAAAAGTGAATTCTGCCTCGAGAAGTTTCCCTCCATTTTCTCAAAATAGATTCACACACACCACACACAAAAAGTTATTTTGAAAGTTCGTAACAGAAAAGAAAATATGGGTGTGCAAAGTGAAACAGACTGCAATACTTAAAAAAATGTTCTCAGTGATGTTGGCTTTTTAGAACAACAGAAAAGGAGTGGGAAGAAAAGGAGGGGGGGAAGGAGGAGCTGGGGTGGGGA